>JAULCD010264536.1:0-10198 GCA_032361085.1 Calliostoma canaliculatum
ATCCAATGTTCACTAAGTGTCCGTGACAACTCCCTGGGGAGTATACAACCCAAGCTGCCTTTAGGCGCTAGAAGGTTCCCCCTTTTTCTGTTATACTATGGCCTTTTCTATCCTTAAATTCTCTTTACTCTGTAGCAAACCTTCTTCAGAACCAAATACAAAATTATTACTGAAAGACTTATGATAAAGCTACGCTCAGTACCCCTCTGATAGGTGAAATTGGCACATCTCCCAAAGCTGATAATGAATTTGTATGCCTCAGTGTGTGGGTTCGAATACAGCACGGGACTCAACCATGCAACGCGATAGAATATTCACTTTTTCAGATAGTGTGATCTTAAATATAACATTTAGTTGTGTTTGTCACTATCTAAACGGCATGTAGATCCATTATCAGCTTTGGGAGCTGTGCAATTTCACCTATCAGAGGGGTACTGAGCATATCTTCATCATAAGTCTGTTAAGCATGATGTTCTCGGCAATGCTGTCTGATGCTTTCAGTGACTGCAAGTCTGGCATAAACATTAAGTACAGGTCTGATGGAAAGCTATTCAACCCCTGGAGGCTACAGGCCATCACAAAGATGAAGAAGACTGTTCTTAGATATTTTTTTATTTGCAGACGACTGTGCCCTCAATGCCGGTGACGAGCAAGAAATGCAGGCAGAGATGGACAGTTTTTCCAACAACTTTGGTCTCAACATCCCACCAAAAAGACTGAAGTGGTGTATCAACTGGACCTGAATAAGTCGTACCACAAACCTCAGACAATGGTGAATGGACAGACACAACAGGCTGCAGAGACCTTAACCTACCTGAGCAGCACACTATCTCGCTACGATAACATCAACGTGGATATTAACAACAGAATCTCCAAGGCAAGCAGTTGGAGACTGGGTAGACTGCGGGAGACGACAGACAGCATGAAAAACAAATCAAACACTTCCATCTGAGATGCCTCTGTAACATCTTTCACATCCGCTGTTATGTGTTATTTTTACCTTCAACGAGACCATTGTTTAGGATGAACATATCTGCATTCTCAGTAGGGGTAAGAGTTTTCAAGCAGTGTGAAGCCCACAAGGTTCTTTAAATGCCTTTATCATTTATAACTGTGATAATTTTAGTCTTACCCAGACTTGTGTCAATATCGCTTATCTTTACAAGCTTGTATATACCAAGTGGTATGTCTCTCCATTTGGATATTTTTTCTTGCTTTGGAAAGTTACCAATGTTCCATTTTTGATATTGTATTACCTATGGATATTTTATATTTAAATAAATCTATTATACGAGGGCTAAACCATTATTTAGATAACAGTGTGGATATGGTATACCACAATGAAAGGACAACAAAACTGTAGGTGGCTCCCAGTCCACTGTTACAGCACTACAGTAAAAGCTGTATGGGGGAGTAGTGTAAGATTCACCTTGCGAGTATATGAGGAAATTTCCCAATCCCAAAGCCCTGCCAGGGGTGTGGCATAAGAACCTAGTCTGAGTCAATTCTGTGTGAGTCATGTTGTGCAACAGAAGCTCGTTATGGTGGAACTCCAGGCAAGACCCATTTATTCCCTTGTTATAAGGGAACTTTAAAACAAAGCGGCATGGGTAAAAAAGCTGCCAGCATTCGTGGGGATCTAAGCCAGCCCTAAATATTTATTTGAGAGATTATCTGACTTTTTTTAGATAAAACAACATGTAGATACCAAACCACGATATAATTTCCATTTAGACAAACACTTTATATATCATATACCCATAACAATGTAGTTCAAAACATCCTGGATGAGCCGATTCCTGAGGCAGTCAAGGAGAGAAAATAACGACGTATCCCACAACCTCGCAAAAAGAAGGAAAGGATAAGGAAAGGAGAAGGAAGGCCATTAAGGAAGAATTCAACCCAATCTCTTGCATCCCAAGATTTGATCATAAGGAGGACCTAAAAGATCTGTTTGTAGCAAACAAATTAACCTTCACCAAGACTCCATGGGCCATTGGTAATTACCTATGAGGCTGGCAGAAGATTGTACCTGAAGGACAGACAGACCAGGCGAAATACCCCCGGGTGAAAGCAGACGTTAAACTCAAACAAACAGACAGACCTAAGAACTTTCCTCGAAAAGGTGCACCCAAAAATTGAGAAAAAACTTGCAGACGAAATCAGAGCACTTGGTGGTGTCAAGTTTCAGCTAGCGCTCATGGTCAAGCTCGAAAAAGCCGGTCGGATGGAACTGATGAGTTCACAGACCCCGTCCTACGTCATAAATAGGAGGCCCTTATGCAGAAAAGTGAAATTAACAGGGCCCTCAACCAAGCTTTTGCCAGTATACAAGAGACTCTTGGGAAATGAGCTCATAGGGGATCAGGGTGGGTCGTCAATCGGGTAGAAACTCTTTGGCTGGATATCGCTAGATACCAGCCATTGAGAAGAGGGTGTTACGTCTAACTTCCAAAAGCTCTGAAGGATAAGAAGGCATGTGTGAACCCGAAAAACAAGGATAAAAACTGCCTCCGAGTGGCATTAAAAACCATTCTTTTCCCTGTAGCTAAAAATCTTCAAAGGCTCTCAAAATACCCCAGAGATGATGACGATGATAGGCTTAACTTTGAAGGGATTGATGAACCAACACGCGTCTCTCAAATCCTGAAAGTGGAGAAGCTCAACCAACTAGCCATGAAAATGTTTGGATAGGACAAAGGTGTGTTTGTGCATAACCTCAGCAAACAATCAGAGGACATGCCCAGGAGAAACATACTGTTGTGTGAAAAGGCGGGTAAATGTCACTATATTAGTATCATGGACCTCAACCGCTTACTCCATGACCAGAGCAAGACTGGGATGCGGAAGCATTTATGCGAATGCTGCCTACACGGCTACACCAGGGAGGACCTGCTTGAGGCCCATAAGCCAGAGTGCCGTGGGATAGGACAAACCGCCGTGCAGGTAGAGATGCCAGAGGGAAAGAACAAGCTGGCCTTCCAGAATCACCATAAGCAGCTGCCAACCCCGTACATCATCTATGCAGACTTTGAGGCTCTTACTATGAAGATTGAGGGCTCAGAACTTAATCCAACAATAATCAACAACTAAATAACGCAACACTATGAGGCCTGCAGTTACTGCTACATCATGGTGCAGAGCCGCCAGTCGAATACCGCAGTCCTAATGCAGTAGAACATTTCCTTTATGCTCTGCAGGAAGAAGAGTGCAAAATCAAGGCGGTGGTAGCTCATCCAAAGGCCATAAAGATGAAAAGCCTCTCGAGGGAGACTCTGTGTGCAACCACTGCCACATAACAGGGCACTACAGAGGGGCAGCCCATAACACCTGCAACTTGAAGCTGCGACTGAGTCCTAAAACAACCGCAGTTCCTGTGGTCTTCCACAATCTATGAGGCTATGACTCCCATCTCTTGATGCAGGCCATAAGCAAAGTGGATGGACACATCTCTTGCATCTCAAACAACACGGATAAGTACATCTCCTTCTCTCTGGGGCAGCTCCGCTTCATTGACAGTGCACAGTCCTTGTTGGCATATCTCGACAAGCTGGTGGCAGCCAACCCTCCAGAGCCTTTCAAAATCACAACCAAGCACGAACCAAACGAGCAGAGACGAGATCTCTTAATGCAAAAAGGTATATACCCCTACGAATACATGGATGCCTGGGAACGATTCACGGAACCCAACCACCCTCAAAAGGAGGACTTCTTCAGCAAACTTTCAGATACCACAATGATGTCCTTCTTCTGACAGTGGTCTTCGACACCTTCCGAAGATACATGCCGAAGGTAATACGGTCTAGACCCTGCTCACCTTTACACCAGCCGAGAGCTTTCATGGGACGCCCTGCTCAAGAAGATGAAGGTGGACTATGCCCAGCACCCCTTCGATAATGGAATGCATAGAGGTCTCTCCATGGTCTCGAAATGGCATCCTCGGGCCAACAATCCCATGGTTGAAGGCTATGTCCAGGAAAAAACCAACAGCCACATCCTCTACCTTGACGACAACAATCTGTATGGATGCGCTATGAGTCAGCCATTACCAATAGGCTGCTTCCAGTGGGTGGAAAACTGTGACAACATCTCAGAGCATCCGGTGGACAGTCCAGTGGGTTATATCTTGGAAGCGGATCTGGAGTACCCAGAGGAGCTGCATGAGGTGCACAACTCCTACCCACTGGCTCCAGAGTGATGGTGGTCCGGAAGGAGTGGATGTCAAAGTACCAGTACAATCTCCTTGGGGAAATTTTGTAAAAAAGCGCATTAGGCACGAGCAGTACAAAAAGCTCTCTTTAAAAAGCAGACTTTCCGACATGGTATGGATATCTTGCGGTCAGAGCGTTATCACATTTATGGGCAGCCCCTGAATAAGGTATCACTCTCACCATTCAACTCCAAGCTTTGAATATCCAAAAAAGGGGTAGACACGCTGGCCTATGGACACAGCAGACTGACATATACTAGCCACATAAAGAAACTGTGCACGGAGAAAATATATTCTGAATTGAAATACAACACAGCAAGAACAAAATGACCCAGGCGCTGTAGCAGCTGAATGATCGTACCATAAGAAAATGTCAACTGGACCTGAACAACATATCATCTGTTATGATGACATCAGAAGATCAAAATGAAGTAGGGGGTCAAACAACAAAGTCACAAAGTCAATAACAGGTATGACCACCCTGTGTGTGAATCACAGCAGTGCATCAACGACGCATGGAGTCCACCAAATGGGCATTGAAGGTCTGGGGAATGGCCTGCCATATCCTCCTAAAATCCTGTGCCAAGTCACGGATGTTATCTGGAGGATATTTCATCCCACACATGCTCTATTGGGGATAGATCTGGAAAAATTGCAGGCCATGGCAGTAACATGACATTGTTATGGTGAAGGAAATCCATTGCGACCCTATCCGTTTGAGGACGAGCGTTGTCCTGTTGAAATGTCATTCCCGGGTCATGACGTTGCAGAAACGAAATGACCACAGGCCTCAGAATCTGATCTCTGCAGCAAACACCAGTGAAATTGCCCTGAACAACCACCAAAGGGGTTCAGTGCCGTGCTGTTATTCCACCCCAAATCATCACAGAGCCACCTCCAAAAACGATTCCTATCCACAATACAGTTGCATACATAATGTTCTCCAAATGCCGGTAGACACGTTGGCGCCCGTCACTGAGTGAAATGTTGAACCTTGATTCATCTGTAAAGACAACATTTCTCCACTATATTCGAGGTTGGCAAACATGATTTCAACACCATCTTAGACGGTTGACTCGATGACGGTGTGTCAGGATGGAACGTATGGCAGGGTGTCGTGGTCGAATCCCACACTGACGTAAATGATTTCTGACAGTGTTGGGATGATACGGCACAGTCCTGGAATTGTCTGGGACCTTGTTACTGCCATTTTGAATCTGTGTCAGAGATGAGTACCTTGAATCCATCTGTCCTGTCTTGGTGTCGTTACTCGGGGACGTCCTGAATATGGGTGGTCAGTAACGTCATTTGTGTTCTGATAACGCCTGACTAATGTTGATATTGTGTTACGATGGCATTGGAAATGTTTTGTCACCTGTTGTTGCCTCATTCCCGCTCGGATCATTCCAATATGGTTTCATGACGTTGTGCAGCTGTTAATCTTGGCATGATTTGCTTGTGATATGCTTGTGTCTGCACCTGAGAAGTTTAGAATTTTTGAATGAACACAGATCATGCTTTCTAAAATGACAGCAAGTTTTAAGTTGCTCATGCTGTGTAAAGCTGCACAGGATGCACGTGCAGTAACACATTGCATGTCCATAGGCTCCCATCAATGACGTCTATCGAATGGCACATGCATGAGCGTTTGAATGTCTCCAATAATTGCTGTGTTCAAACCTATATTTTATATATAGACAGTGGGCTCTTTTATTTATATTTTTTCGTGCACAGTTTCTTAATGTGGCTAGTATATTAAATAATAGATTGGTATGTAATATAAATGAACAAAGTATACTTTTGCCCCCACGGATACTGGAAAGGCATCTCAGCAATCAAAAAACTCTCTGTGGCCACCAATGTATTGAATGAGACTGCTAAAGACTGGGTAATCAAGCAGGCCATCTGGCAGGTATATTTACCAGCCCCAAAACATATTCCAAGACAAAAATGTTATGTACAAAAATGTAATGATGTCCTAAGGCAGACCTTCTATTTCTCCCACACGACAGGGTGAAGGGGCCGTCACACCATAACGTTCTGGTCAACGTTCTCTGAACGTTTTAATCGTTCATTTTTTGAGCGTTCTAGAATTAGGATGACACATCTGGCGTGTGATTAACGTGTGCCTAACGCATGACAAGCGTGTGTCTAACGCACGAGAAGCGTGTAACAGCGACCAAGTAAGATACACCTGAAAACAATCAGCGTGTGCTAACGAACCACTGGCGCGTGACGAACGATTTGTCAACGTTAGACGAGCGTGTTGAGCGTGTGACTAACGTGTGAATAACGACAGACTAGCGTCTTGCTGGCGTGTTATTTTTACGGTCGAACGGGTACAAAACGCGGGAAAATTTCATAGTAAATTCAGTTGTTCTTGTGAGTTTGAACAGTCAACATCATGCCGCCAAGACGTAAAAAGGGTGGTAAGAAGAATGCAAAGCCTCTTTCAGTAGCAATGTCTTCAGACGAAAACGAACATCATGACGAAGAGCACATCCGACAAAAAACGCACCATGTGACACCCCCTGAAGACCCTAAACTCCCTGAAGACCCCAATGAGGACGGTCCAACCATAACAAAGAGAGTGAGGAAGCAGAGAAAGGATTGCAGGATCCTGGACAGGGCGGTTGAGGATAGTCTGGTGGAGTTTTTCCGCGAAAATGAACTGCTGTGGAACTCACTGAAGACAGATTATAGGAACAAGGCGAAGAGGCAACGGATAATTGAGGCCAAGGCCACAGAACTGGACATCAGCGTGGACCACTTGTGGACCTGGTTCAAGTCCCTCAGGGACATGTTCACAAAGCAAGTATTTACGTTTACACTTTGGAAAATGCTTCAAGTAATTGCCCTGAATAATGGTATTAATATACTTACTATATACCTACCATATACTTGTATACTTACCATATGCTTACCGTATACTTATAATATCTACCAGGTTGGACAAGAAGAAGAGCGGGGATGGCCAGCAACAATTGACGGAGAGGGAGACATGGATAAAAAAAAAATTGGATTTTTCCACCGTGCTGTCAACCACCGTTCGAAGCCCGTCAAAAGTGTAAGTACTGATAGAGATATTGAACTAGTCATATCATTATACTTCAATATTGAATAATAAGTTAAAGATAAATGTCTGTACAATTGTTGATTGTCTATTTCCAAACATGCTGTGTTTATCTGTGTCATTTCGTGTCTTTCTAGTTTAAGGCAATCATAGCCGAAAGTCAGGGCGACCTGGATAAGGCTGAGCGGGCAGCGGCGGAGGAGAGGGTTGAAGTTGACGAGTTTGATGAGAACGTCACAGAACGTCAACCCACCCCAGCCCAATCTGAGTTCTCCGACATAGCGACCCTCCAGAGGAAGGCCAAGGAGAGCGGCGACATGCTGACGACGATGCTGCGTGATCAAATCCTGCCTCCCGAGCCAGTCACCGAAAGGACCACCTACGCCGCCTACGTCAAAAGTGTGCTGCAGGGGCTGAGCTTAAAGGACTTTCGCCGGGCCCGAAAAGGCATCAACAAGGTCCTGCAGCCTTTCTGCGAGTCGGATTCAACTGACGACGACAGTAAGGACCGGTCCAATAGACCCCCCTCCAGACAGCACTCGATTGAGTCATGGTGAGCTTTATTTAATTATAACTAGAATTGGTGCTTTGGGCAACCAAAAACTAAAATTGGCCAATAGCTGGCACAAAACTTAGTCAAAAGTACAATTAGATCTAGTTAGATTGGTTCGAACTTTTATCAAAATCACTCGTCTCGACTCTAGGAAGCCATCTGACCATTTTCAGTTATTAATATATTTTCAGTGTCACTGGTGACACGACCTCGTCGCAACACCCATCGAGCAAGAAGCCGGGTTAGAGCCAGGACGAGTGCCAGTCACAGCATGGAGGTTGGCAGCCACCTCCAGTGAGTGGGGACCACCACCGCCCCTAGCCATTTCTGTGTTCAACTCCGCGGACCCTGGGTACATGTCCCTGATTCCAGACCAGCAGGTCTGCGAGTCAGGTTATCAGAAATACTGAATAGCAAGGGACAGACAATTGTTAATTTCTTATTTTCTTTGAAAGTGTGATTATGAGTATTATTTCCTTTAATTGTTTCATGTTATGTTGATTTTATATTTTTATTTATGTTATTTACTATATAACGGGTGTTATGGTTGTTTTGTTTTTGGTATGTTCTTTAAATAAATGATTTAAAATTGACACTGAATTTCTGTTTTTTATGCTTATCATTAGAAAAACATAAACACATCAATACACATTGTTCATGTCACAAGAGTTTTCAAATCATATCCAGTTGCCATGGAACAGCACCAGCCTCCGAGTTGCACCAGTGTTTTAGGAGGTTTCTCTGGCGCTTCCCCTGTCTGTTGTCAATGTTAGGCCCCCTGACATTGACGGTGTCCTCCAGATTGCGCTGTGTTCTCCATTGTCCAGGAATTACTTGATGGTTGTCGTCCTCACGGTCCATGTGAATGTTCTGCTGACGTGGATACCTCATACGCATGAGATTGTGCAAACACAGGCATGTGGTAACGATGAGCCTTACGGTTGCGGGAGCATGGTTCATAGTGGTGAGGAGAACTTGGAACCTATTGGCAAGAATGCCAAAGGCATTCTCGACCACACGACGTGCCCTTGACAGCCTGTAGTTAAAGATCCTCTCGTCGTCGATCTTACCACGGTGTGAATATGGCTTCATCATGTTACACCTCAAGGCGAACGCGTCATCACCGATGAGGTAATATGGCACATCCTGGTTGTCGTTAGGCAGAGGTTCAGCTGGTGGGAAGCCAATCGAGCCATCAACGATGCATTCTTTCAGCTCAGACCCGTTATAGATTTGTGCGTCGGATGCTGCTCCTTTCCCTGAAAAATACAAATTACATCCACGTAAACATACAGTACAAATAGTAACACCAAGAAGAATCTAATTCAATTTCCACTAAAGACATTATGTAACAGAACACTTACCACCAACATCTGCCCAGATGAACTTGTAATCTGCGTCCACTAGAGCCATAATCACCACAGAATAGAAACCCTTGTAGTTGTAGTAGGTTGATCCGGAAAAGTTAGGGCATCTGCAGGCAACATGTTTGCCGTCAAGGGCACCACAACAATGAGGGAAGTTCCACCTTGTCATGAACTGATTGGCAATCTCACGCCAGGCTTCAGGAGTGCTTGGAGGGGTCATCACTTCATCCAGATACTCGTCAACGATCGCCCGGCACACTTCACGGACAAGGACGGAGATTGTGTTGGATGGAACGCGCCACCCAAACTTCATGTCAGCATACTTAGATCCAGATGCCAAATGTCGCAGTGTCACCGCCAGTTTCAGGCCAGGTTCGAGGGGCTCTCTGTAAAAGGTTTTCTGCTTCGTCAATCTGCCTCTGATACGTCCAAGGATCTCATCAAACATATCAGGTGGCATACGCATGAAGTTCGTGAAGGAACTGACATCTTCCTGGCGAAGCTCAACCATGAGTTGGTCGTACAGACCAAACTCTTGACGCCTTAATATCCATGATTTAGTCCAGCACTGTCGTCTTCGTCGGGGTCTTCTTCTCTGCGGGCGAGGTCCCTCGATGTGTTCAGCTATGTTCAAGTGCAGTACATCTACTTCATGCTGGGCTATAGCAAGCATATATAGCCTCCTTAGTCTTTCTTGATCATCCATAGTAGGTGCGCTCTACAGTAGGCCAAAATCAAATGACCCTTGCTTACAAAGCATCGGTTTATATACTCATATGCATGGACGTTCGGGCAACGTTGGAATGACGCTCATTGGACGCAAAAGGACGTTCGTTTGACTTTAGTAGCACGCTGCATGCGCTAGGGGATCGTTTAGCGGTCGTTGACAGGTCGCCAGTGAGTCGTTCACTGCAAAGGAAACGATTAGTAACAACCAAGTAACGCTAGAGTAACGACTGACTAACGATAGCCGAACGCGTGCAACGCTCGGCGAA
>JAULCD010264647.1:0-10198 GCA_032361085.1 Calliostoma canaliculatum
TCAGCATCAAACACTACCTGATATCAGCACCTACCTGTATGGGATATCCATTGTCGCTGCCCGCCACACTGTAGAGGGAGCCACTGATCCGGTCGGCGTACTGAGGATATCGCTGAGCTAGCACAGACATGAATTGTTCTCGCTTCCGTTCAGATTCCTGAAACAGTAACAAAATATTCACTAAAATATAAAACAAAGATTATGAGCAAATACAGAAATTTTAACTGAGAAAAACCCTGTAATTTTTATTTTGAAGACAATATATAAAGTTTTATATCTAAACTGATGTTAACCCTCAATGTGCTGAAATGATTTCAGCCAGTTTTAAGACTGTGACCACTTGTGCTGTTGAAAACCTATTCTGTGATAATTTGTTTTAAAAAGCTCCTGTATGAGCTCTTTTAAACAAATTACCACAGAATAGGTTTTCAACAGCCTGTTTCAGTTAGGAGTTTAAACACTAAGATGAGCAAATGTTTTGCTCGGCACTTAAAGCGTTAGTATTAATAAAAGGAAGCTAAAGTAATTTTTGGAATTGGAGAAAAATCTGGATTGGAGACTCCTGGGCCCTGTTCCTCAAAGAGATTTTAGGCTAAGTTGATCGTAAGTGCTAAAATATAACATTTGCTTATGACTGTCGTAGCGCAGAGATCGTTTTGGAACTGGTGTCATTTGGCACCTTTTCCAAATCGATCTCTGCACTACGACAGTCATAAGCCTATGATAAGAAACAATTCTACAGGACACTAAGATTGTTTGAGGAACGGGTTCAGCTGTTTTTGTGGTGATGGAGAACTATTAGATTCAGAGAGGAAGAGACAGACTACTAGACAACTATGTAGGTTTACTGTGTGAAGACCAAGAGACAATGAAGTAGTAATTACTGGATGGGTACTTGTACAGTGTAATGATTGGATGGGTACTTGTACAGTGTAATGAGCTACCAGTGCCTTGAAGCTGGCACACAAGGGACTGGTGGTCTTCACAAGACTGGACACAGGGGACTGGTGGTCTTCACAAGACTGGACACAGGGGAATAGTGGTCTTCACAAGACTGGACACAGGGGAATAGTGGTCTTCACAAGACTGGACACAGGGGAATAGTGGTCATTACATGATGGCCGAATGGACAGGCTGATCACCCAGTAACATGAATAGTCACACAATTAGGTGACATGCTACTCACACAGTTAAGGAAGTAGAAGGTACGTGACTACCAAGGACAAGATGATTATTAGGAGGGGACAAGGGGAGAGAGCAAGAGATGAGGAAGAGAGGGAGGAAGGGGGAAAGGGAAGAAAGGGTATAGGCATACAAGTCACCTTTCTGGGAGGTGTGGGGGGAGGGGATGTAACCCCTAATACAAATAAAGTACATATATAGAATACTGTAGCGTGAATAAGCGAATGTCCAAGTGTGCGATATAAATAATATATGTACACGTGAGTATATATATCCAATTTCTGTGTCACATATCAGAGTAGAGATAGTGGAACAATTTTCTGTTAATAATGTAAGCGTAACAAGGTGAAGTTTTAAAACTATATTCCAATAATAAAAAAACACTCAAATTTACGAAAGGCGAACAAAAATAATGTTCAGTTTTTGTCATTGTGAACTGGTATCAATGTATACAAGTATACAAATTGTCAAAATAAACTCTTAATCTTGTCATTGATGACAACATATCTGAGTTTGCATGTGTTTCTACATTAAAATAAAGTGCACAGATGCATTTATATTCAGTTTATAAAATTCATATTTTAAGAGGGAAAAAAAGAAAATTTTCTATATATAATTAAATTTATTATCATATTTATGTATTAAAGACAACTATAAAATCCACACAGCTCATTTCCCTAATCTTCAACTGCACCATACATAAATGACATTTACATATATTAAATAATTTTGAATAAAGTATGGAACATACAGGCGCTACAATGCATTCCTTAAAAAAGTTAGTCTCTTAATTTAAGTGAAAAATCATGAACTGCAAGTTTTTGCTTATACTGTGAATGTGCTGTGTTGGAATCTGTGAGACTTAAAACTGTCATTACCATTTGCTGGCACAGGCCTTATAATGTCCAGATTTGTCTCTTCCCCCCTCCCAAAAATATTCTTGGTATATACATTTGTTAAAAAATAAACAGAATGTTACTTGAAACTGGTCAATTGTAGAGACAGTAATGTAGTTTTTGTGCAACTTGTTTTCGATAGTTTTTCCCTCGTATATTTAAGATGTAGCCACAAAATGCACGTGCACTTTCACAAACCTTAAGTTCGTTTATTGTGAGTGTGTGTGTGTTTGTGTGTGTATATGAGTAAGTGTGTGTGTGTGTGTGTGTGTGTGTGTGTGTGTGTGTGTGTGTGTGTGTGTGGATAAGTGTATATGTGTGTGTGTATGTGTTTGTGTTTTTGTGTGTGTGTTTGTGAGTGCGTGCGTCAGTGTGTGTGTGTGCATGCGTGCGTGCGTGCGTCCGTGTGTGTGTGTGCATGCGTGCGTGCGTGTTTGTGTATATGTGTGCATGTGTGAATTGATGTTCACACAAATACAACCTATTATGATGTGTAAATTTTACATACCAATCAAAACTTCCTTTCAGATATTCATTTTACCACATCCAGTGTTGCTGAAGGTCAAAGTGGCCTTGATAAGAACTTGAAGTGTTAAAATGTATAACAAAATAACTACAATGTGCTCAAACTGGTCAGAGTTAGGTCACAGTGACCTCAAGCAAAATGAATCACCAACGAAAAGGACAAACAAACACACACACTGTTTGCTTTTCTGAAGACAGTTTATAGAACGATTTTTTATGCCTCTTATTGAAATTTTCATGAAGTTAAAAAATTGAAATACATGCACAGTATTGTAAACATTTTAACCTGTTTTTGCTGAATCAGGGTTATTTGGATGTTTGATAAAGAGTAACCACTTCACAAAGACAAGTTAAATTTACGACGTTGTATTGTAACCAAGTTACTGCACTAATGGATTAACCCTTACCGTGCGGCTCACGAAAATATTCGGGTCAGGCTACCAGCCTGACCCGGATATTTCCGTGAGCCTCACAGTAAGGGTTAACAAGATTTTCTTTGGAAAATGCACAGTTCACAATTATCTTGGGCATTTGTAAACCGAACCCACTGACCTGGGCCCCGTTTCACAAAGCGATCTAAAAAAATGTTTTTAGGATTTTAAAAAGATTGTTCATCTTTTCTTGACACTTTTGTAATTTTTTTTAGAAAGTTCAAAAGACAGTAAATTATTCGATTATTTTAAATTAGTATTTCTTAATGTTATTACATTTTCTAAACTTATCTGATTTCAGTGCCATTTTTATTTAATTTCTGGTAAAACAGCATACATTTTTAATCCTTTCTAAACATTGAATGTCATATGACCTGATATCAATACTAGTGGAATCTGATTAAAACCAGTCTCATTGATGTGTAGAGCTTCCCAAGTAGATCTGGAAACTTCCAGTAAAAGGTCATGACAAACTGACCTTTCAACAATAATTCAATTTCAATCAATCGTATTGACACTTTTTTCAGGGTTACAATGGCTATAAAAATTTAAAATAAAAAACCACAGCCCCTATACCAAACCTTTTTGTAGGAAGCGCTCTGATTGGTCTGTTTAGGGGTCAATTTGTCCTAACTTCTTATTGGGTGCTCCCAGATCCTAATGTAAAGTGGAGACAAGTGCAACAGAGCAATAAGACTTGTTTTAATCAGATTGATATTGTTGCTGCTTTTTTTCTACTTTAAGAATTTTGATTAAATATCAAAGTTTAATTTATGATTCTGACATTAGAGATGTAACTTATATATATTACTGTACCTATTATTAGTCAAAGTGCAGCGATTTCAACACACCTTGTAGTATTAAATACTGTTTTTAAAGGGCAATATTTCTTTCCTCTACAACCTTTAGGCAGTTATGCAAATTCTAACCTTGAACAGTTTAATAATACTGCATAAAAACAATATTACGGTTTAAACACAAAATATTATGGATTACAACTTCCTTAATTGTAAAGCACATTTCTGGGCTTGTCCTTGCTCCTTTGTCATATGACGAAGAACTAGCCCAGAAATGTTGTGCTTTACAGTTAAAGAAGTTGCAATCCGTAATATTTTGTGTTATATCTACACCAACTTCTAAATGCCTTTAAAGAATCTTAATATTACGAATCTTGTGTACATTGCTTTTAAAAAACTAAGAAAGATGGTGGATTCTAATTTTCATTTTTTTGAGAAAAAGTAATGCAGAAGGATCTCTTCTAATTTTTTCACTAGAATGGATTTCCACCGATATTGGTTCACCGAGATACCATGTCACAGTTAACATGAATACCCCACTCAGACACAGCATACTGATCCTAGCTGACCTGTGCTTAAGATACCCACTGTGAGAGTGCAACTATTGTAATGTCTTTAATTTTGACGAGACCAAGAATTAAACCCAGCACCTACCAGTCTCGGAGCCAACACTCAAACCACTGCACCATAGAGGAAAATTACTTTTAATGTAGTCCCTAAAACTAAACAATTACAAGTTTTCCACATTTCACACACAAATGTAATAGTGACACAGTCAGCATGCTGTGGGAGCAATGTTATCATAGTTTGTAGGTTTGTGTAAACAGAGCACAAGCAGCTGATGTAAAACATTTTCCTGTTTGTGAACACAGGTCCGTGTGTCACAAAACACTCACAACGTTATGACCTTACAGATGGGCTCAATACTCCCTGGGCAATATAAAGTTATCAGCTCTCAGCTGGGCTCAATACACACTGGGTGATATAAAGTTATCAGCTCTCAGCTGGGCTCAATACACACTGGGCAACATAAAGTTATTAGCTCTCAGCTGGGCTCAATACACACTGGGCGATATAAAGTTATCAGCTCTCAGCTGGGCAATGTGTTTTAGTTCTACCTGGCATTTGTACATTGGATTAACTCTCACAGTGCTGAATTGATATTAGTTGAATTTAACCATTAAAGTGCTGAAACCAATATTAGTTAACTTTAGTGTCCAATTCCAACATGAATAGGGTGGTGAAAAGCTATCATGGAGCTCATTAAAACAAATTACCACAGGATAGGTTTTCAATAGCCAAGGTGGTCCTAAAACTCCATTTCGGCACTTTAAGAGTTAACCTGTCACCACATTTTACTGTTAAAAACCTGTCCTGTGGTAATTTGCTTTAAAGAGCTCCTGCAAGAACCTCTTAAAACAATTTACCACAGGACAGATTTTCAACAGCTTAGGTTGGGTGTAAAATAATGATATTGACAAAATGACCTATAAATACCACAGTGAAAGTCAGCACGATGTGACCAGCCTTCTACGGGTGAATATATGTGATAATGATATTTTCTTCACATTACCAAATATTAAATATTGGGTTTAGCACTTTAAGAGTTAAATTCAACTAATATCAATTCAGCACTGTAAGAGTTGATCCAATGTAAAAATGCCAGGTAGACCAAAAACCTGAACCTGTAAATATTCACTTAATCATTAATTATTTAATAAAACCTTCATCAGTTTAAAGTTTCATATCAATTAATCAATATTCATGTAAAAAAGCTCACAGCTGATATTGATCAAGTACAACATTTTACTGACGGACAATATTTCCCTTCATGCACAAAGTGTGTTAGCATTCTTGCTATTCCTTACTGGATTGTCTCCCTTGTATTTCTAAATACTACCTACATTATCTGGCACTCTGTAGAATATACAGTATTTATTGTTAAACATTTCTGAAGTCAGTTTTCCAAGTAATTCTTTTTCACATTAAAGTTTAAAAAACTTTAAAAAGCCATTTTTAATCTTGTAAAAACAACCTTTCTCCAATCCAAATAAAAAGTATACATTAACCAAGAAAATATAAAATAAAATATATTCATATAAATATTTCTTAACTCAAAAATTGCATTTCTTAAATTATACCACAATTATGCAAAATATTTTAAGTTTTTACATTTTCACATAATTTTCTATTTGTTGTTTTACTCTATTCATAAGACAAATCACAACACATAAAAAATTGTATTCAAGCTACTACTACTTGTACAATTGAAGTTTTGAAGAGAAAAAATTCTTCATTCCAATTGGATGGTGTAGTATTTTACTGCAGTGCACAACAATTACCTCAAATCTCAAAGGTCGGTATCCATGGTAACTTGAAACTCCAGAATTCTTTTTAAGGATTCCTTTCACAGGTTTACAGCCAGCGTCCGGGTCCTGGGACCTGGACCTGGGGTGGACCTTGCGTTTGGGAGGTAGGATCCAGGGCTGGTGCTCCGGGTGGAGCTGTAGGTAGGGCTCAATGTAAGGCTCAAGGTGCTCCGGGTAAGGCTGAAGGTAGGGGTGAGGCTCAAACTCAGGGTAGGGGTCACAGTATGGCCAAGAATAAGGCTCAGAATAAGGCTGTGGAAAGGGCTCAGGATAAGGCTGATTATAAGGATGAAAATAATCCTGTGGATAATCCTGAGGATAATCCTGAGGAACTGGCCAAGGATGAAGTTCAAGTTGTAGTTGATGATAGAGCTGAGCTTCAAGTCGTGACAAATACTGCTGTTGTGGGTGAGACTGTTGCTGAGCTTCACGTCGTGACAGACGCTGGGG
This sequence comes from Calliostoma canaliculatum, assembly GCA_032361085.1. Lineage (NCBI taxonomy): Eukaryota > Metazoa > Mollusca > Gastropoda > Trochida > Calliostomatidae > Calliostoma > Calliostoma canaliculatum. The sequence continues at coordinate 6,651 of JAULCD010264647.1, forward strand.
ACGAAACTGTTGCTGTTGCTGTTGCTGAACTTCACGGCGTGACAGACGCTGCTGTTGCTGAGCTTCACGACGTGACAGACGCTGTTGTTGTTGTTGTTGCTGAGCTTGTCGATATTGACCCTGAGGCTGAGGATGAATCTGAGCCTCTGTTTGAATCTCTGGTTTGGATCGTTGCCGAGGATTAGAAAGAGGCTGCTGCTGAGTTTCCGTCAGCTGCTGAGACCGAGATCGTCGCTGAGCTTCTGTCTGCTGCTGAGCTTTTGTCAGCTCCTGAGACCGAGATCGGCGCTGAGTTTGAGAGACTTGTCGCTGTTTTCGCCGTGATTCGGTGTGAGGATCTGTTTCTATGCAGGACGCTGGCCGAGACTTGGGTCGAGACGAGTGGTCGTACCAATCTGAATCAGAACTCTTACGTTGCTGCGCCCCTTTGGGTTTAGCACTGCCAAGACACCCGAGGAGAGAGTCTCGCATTCTAACAACCCCACCTGGTGACCGATGGGTCATACATGGCTAATGTGACATCGTACTGTCCCTGCTTATACGTCCAGAGCAAACAGTCCAATCTGCATCGGGAGATGACCTGACAGGCGACACCACTGCACAGGGAATGTATGCACAGTCAAGCTGATTGCTTCAACTAGCAGGTAGTGCACTCCGAAAAAATCAGTTCATGACTCCGGTGGGCTAATCTGATATCTTCCACGAAGAAAACTTTCACTCACGGAAGTGTTTTTAGACTGACACTACCTTGTGAGAAGGACACGGACAGTTAAATCAGGATTACAGGTTTTTAATTTTCGTGTTTGTTAAATACTTCAGTTGATCCTCAGTGAAATAGTTCAGCTGACGTGCTCCTACAGTAAGAATATGATGTAACACCATCGTCATGTTGACAAACATCGGTGGAGTGAAGGCAGAAGGCCGACATGAAGTCAGTTCATGTCAGCGGTATGGATCTCCAGTGGGCTCCCCTCACACACACTGTTACACACTCACGCCTCAGTCTGTGAGAGACTAACTCCACGCAAGGGGGTTACGAATGTAATGTGATTACTTCAAAGCCTAAATCTTCTTGACCAGGGAGATTAATTTAGCCTCATTGATTTCACTTGGATAAAAAGGATTTCCCAGTAGCTCAAGTAAAGATGTAATCACAAAGTAATGTCTAAGCTACGATCACCAACCGTGTTCTATTGCAATGTATCACAGAGTCTCCACCTAGACTAGTGCTGTAGTACTAGTCTGATGAAGTCTCTTTAGGTTCAGAATATGTCGGGGTCAAATAATGTCAGTAGACTTGGAGATCCTGATGCACACTGGAAACCACAAGGAGGCTGCAGGGTATTGATATGGTTTGAGATAAGGCCACGAGGAGACTACTACAGGTCAGAGGTTTCACCAGCATATGTCAAAAATCTTCTATAGCTTCAGGTAAAAAACTTCCAGTATTTGTGGAAACTCTTGGTACATAACTTTTGTATAAGCTTTGGTAAAAAAATTTAGAAACTTTGGTATAAATATAAAAATGTTTTTTGTATATTTGAGAAAAATATCTTAAATCTCCTTATAAATTTGGGTAAAAAATATCTAATTGTCTTGACCTTGGTAAAAATATCCAGAAGTGTGTGGAGATTTGGGTAAAAATACAAGAATCTTACAGATTGAAAACCTTGTAGATTTAAAACTGTACACGGTAGATCCAATGTCACACAATGATGATAGTAACACAGACCACACCTGTCACACAGGGCCCAGTAGTGAGTGAGGAGTGAGTAGACTGGCACAGTGTGGAAAAGGGCATCAGTTGTACCACCACAAACTTCACATTCGCTTGTCACAAAACCTTGTACACAAACACAGGTTACAACCACTGGTCAACAGCCGCTAGACGCTCCCTCCACTGCAGGGAGTGACATCCAACTCTCACTGTTTAGTATCCTACTGCGAACATTTCCTTGTAAGTCACTTTATCTGAGCTCTGAAGCATGTCACCATCAACAGTACACCGACACCTTATTACATTAACAACCACAGAATTCAGAAAACACTTCAATTTCTCTGCACCATTTTAGACGGGTATCATTGGGTGCCACTATGTTTAAGGTATCCTTGAGTGCTGCTATGTTTAAGGTATCCTTGAGTGCCACTATGTTTAAGGTTCAATGATGTAGGCCAACCTCATTGCTATGTTCCAGTTGTTAACCTTGAACTAACTTTACAATCACAAAGTCAAGGATACAGTCAACTTCAACTTTCTCTTTAAGCTGTACTTTATCTTTGAGTACCATTTAGTTTACAGTCATCTTCACCTTCCAAACACAATTTTAAAAATTTTTACTTTATGTAAAAAAATCCATCTTCATTTCATGATTCCACAGCTGCTAAAATATTGTTGTAAATCCTTTAACGCTGTCACTTGCTCTGGATCCGCTTTAATGCTGTCACTTGCTCTGGATCCGCTTTAATGCTGTCACTTGTCTGGATCCGATCCGATGAAGAAGACGTTCTTGTGTATCGGGTACAGTCTTCAGGCTCACTTCATTGGAGGATAATCAGAGATTAGTTCAGGTTGTTTCTTGACATATTTGTGCGGTTTGTCAAACGAACACATGAGTGTTGTCTGGACGGCTATTAACCTGGTAAGTGTCTGTTGTCGGCGGGGGATTCAACTGCAGTCACCTATCAATCAAAACATGTCACAGTTAACTCTCCAAGTGTCAAAGTGGTCAGCTTTCACTTAACTCTTATCGTGTGGCATAGTTTTGGAGAAGTTATCCTGAGTGGCGTGTCACAGAATTTTTAAAGGTTTTGCCTGTTCTATTTAGTGCCTCACTCAACATGGATGCCTGTCTGTTTATTCAGCTCATGGATATTTCTATGAGCCGCAAGGTAAGGGTTAATTTGTGTATACATGAGTGAAGGTTAACTCTTTGGGTGTCACTAAACTTATATTTGACTGAAGGTTAAGGTTTAAAGAGTCAAAATATTTGGATTCCCCTTATTGTTTAGTCAGCCAAATACTCAGGGTTGGAGACTCATGTAAAGTAGCTACTATATTTCAGCTGTCATAATTCTATTAACGAAATACTCAAAATAAAGAATAAAAAACAGTTTTACAGATAAGTAATCGCATGTTTGTAAATATACTCATGCCAATATCCTACTTTAGTAACAATCATCTTGGAGTTAATCATCCTAACGTGTGATAAAACCTGTTCCACTTGATTACATTTTTACCTGACTTATAATTAGTGATAATAATAAAAAAACTAAGCCATATGCAGTAATTTCATGAATAATATATGACTGTGACCTTAATGAATGCTTTAGTTAATTAGAAACACCAGGTTTATTACTTATCCCGAGATATCTTGTGGTTTCGCCATGGTTGTGTTCAATAACATTCCCATAAGCACGAGATTCTCCTATCTTTAACCCTTAAACACGAGATTCTCCCATCTGTAACCCATAAACACGAGATTCTCCCATCTTTAACCCATAAACATGAGATTCTCCCATCTTTAACCCATAAACACGAGATTCTCCCA
>JAULCD010264869.1:0-10197 GCA_032361085.1 Calliostoma canaliculatum
TCCTGGGTAACGCCAGGGCAATTACTCTCGCTACCGACTACGTTACATTACCCTGGGAAGCATCGGCGGGTTTCTGCCGATTTGGAAGTTGCGTCATCGTTGTTATCATCCAATCAAACGCTTAGCACAGCAAACACTGTGCAACCAATTAGAATAGTTTTTTCAAATTTGAAATTCACATCACGCACAAACATATTGTTGTTGGCAAGATTTACGTCCCTTGAACCCAGCCCGAGAGCAAAGACATGTCATTGCATTGGACAGATATTTTTACCGACACGTAATTCAAATCGGCAGAAACCCGCAGATGTTTCCTAGGATAATGTAATGTAGTCGGTAGCGAGAGTAATTGCCCTGGTGTTACCCAGGATGATATTCATAGCAACATCACACAAAAAACCAATAAACTCCGGGGAAAACTAAGGAGCGCCTTTAAAACGTGTTGTTCAATTCACAGGCGTTAAACAAATATATCCACAAGGAGCAACGTAGGGTTTATTAAGAATATATTAGTACACAACTATATGCTATGTTTTGGATTACACTATCACTTTGCGTGGTTGAGTCTCTTGTCGGATTCGAACCCACACCCTCGCAGTCAAGCACTGGGTGATCATGCCAACGCCTTAACCATTCAGCCACGTGACTGAATGGTTAAGGCGTTGGTACAGTGTACAGTTGTATGCTCAGTGCTGGCGATTTAGTGCCTGATTATAAGGGTGTGGGTTCAAATCCCTCTCGGCCGAATGGTTAAGTCATTGGAATGCTCAGTGCTGGCGATTTAGTGCCTGATTATAAGGGTGTGGGTTCAAATCCCTCTCGGTCGAATGGTTAAGTCATTGGAATGCTCAGTGCTGGCGACTTGGTGCCTGACTATGAGGGTGTGGGTTCAAATCCAACACGAGACTCAACCAAGCAAAGTGATAGAATATTCACTTTACCAGGTAGTATGATCCTAAATATAACATGTAGTTGTGTTTGTCACTGTCTAAATGGCATAAACATTCAAACTAGGACAGGTTTATGAGATACATGTGCCACACTTGACAGTCGCAAATTAATAACACGTGAAAGTACAGAATCCAGTCAAAACTGTATCATCAACAACAGACTGCTGTGTTTAATCATGTCCATATTATTTGGTGAGTTTTCCTAACGAGTATAGCTTCCCCAGGCATTACCCACAGCTCAACAGCGTCTGATGAAGCTTTGCGTGAGTTCCTTAAAACGTGTTGAGAGATTTTAACTATTTCTCAGCCAATGCACCATCAAAATTATGCAGATATGTTATTCCGGTTTAGTAAACTCCACCTTAATTTTCAAACGCAGGATTTCATTTTCTTGCGAATTCTGAATGGTTGAGGCGCTGGGATGCTTTTTGTAAACATCGCACTTTCCAAAATACTTGTTGGACAGTTTGGCTTTTATAAGCAAAACTAAGTCACCAAATGATTATTAGTGAGGGAGTGAGTTAGGGTTTAACGCCGTTTTTAACAATTTTTCAGTTATATCGCGTCGGTCAGACTTTACAGCAGAGGAACACCTAGTGTGGCTCTGTGAAACCTGCGCGTCTCGGCTGGTACTGACGAACCAAGAGTGATGCTAGCATTGCACCCTATCCTCACAGCCATGTGGAACAGTTCTCCCCTGCTAAGAGTGATGCCGAGCTCCAGGAATCTTTTTATGTGCATGTTTGTATGTTTGCTTGTACCAGATCGGGTATTTCACCGATTTTTAATGTGCTAGCTCACGGAGACATTATGTCGCAGTTTACATGAATATCTCACTCAGACACATTATACTGACTCCGATCCAACCAGTCGTCACGACAAAACCATCGCAAAAGTGCAACTTTTATAACGTTTTTTTATCTGACGCGGCCGGGGATCGAACCACCGACCTACCGCACACCCCGATTTCAGAGGAGACGCTCCAACCACTACACCACGGAGGCCGGTACAGGAAGTGTAAAGTTTTCAAACATTACACTCTAGCATCTTATGCCAAGCTCCACTTAAGTCTAAGTTGCTTCACACACAGTTAATTGTGTTACCTTCTATCGGGGTATTGTATTACATTTAATACTCCACATGATGAGACATAAAACATATCTGTTGCAATTTGTTAAGGGTTAATCTGCAGATTGACTAGACTAATTGGAGAAAAATGCACCAAGTCCAAAAAGACGAAAGAAATCGTAGCACGATTCAAATATTTGACTGTCACCATTTTCTGAAGCAAAAATCCAAATTTGTTTTTCCTATCTGCAATAGTTTTTAAGGAAATTGTTCCCTATTATTTCTGACGGTCGGACGGATTGAGCTCAAACCACTATCCTCCGTCCACTTTGTGGTGGGGGATAATAAATACACATTCAACAAAAATCACGATTAGGTAGTTTCCATATAAGAAAGGGATAAGAGATGTGTTGCCGATTTTGGGTAACCATTTTTGGCAATAAATTTTGAAAAAAGTTTATTTAAATTTAAAGGATGCTCCTTTCAAAGAAATTTTATGAAGTGAAAAGATTATACTTTAAGAAATAGACAAAACTGTCCTAAAAGGAAAATAGAAACAATGAAATAAATAATGAAACAAAAAGCCTGTTATAATGTCAACAACACTCTGCATGACTCCAGCAACTTTACAAAACCAATTTACTTCGGCTGCAACAAGAGTGATGACCCTTGCACTCGCTACTTACCAGCCTGCATCTCCTCCTCTACAGAAGAGTGCACACAATACTTACTCTCGTTCTCCCATAGTGAATGTGTATTTCTTGGTCTTCTCATAGAGGGCGTACTTGTCTTCAATCTTATCGCTATCATCAATATCAAGCCAAGAACACCCACGCTGTTGTGTGGATCTACACTGCCATTTCCAGCAGGATTCCATTTCAATGTTTTCCCCACCTTTCTCCTCTCCTTTCTCCGTATCGCTAGTTCCCGACACGACAGACTGAGAGCGGTGTGAGGGCTGAGACTGACTCATGGTGCGACGCTTTCCGCGATTGAGCGTAGATCGCTTTAACGCTTTCAGAATATCCTCTGTTTGGTATTTTTCCGATGGAGCCATTCCATAGCGCTCAAGAATAGCAGAGGGTTGACTTTCAGAAATATCGTGTCTGAAGCGACATTTTTTGTCTTTGTCCTTGCCTTTGCAGAATCCGAGGACATAATCTTCACAGATGTGTAAGAAAGGACAAGAGTTGGTGCGGGAGTTTTTGCAGCCCCAGTATGTGTTGTAAAACCTGCAGACAACTGGCAGAGTTGTCCTATTCCTGTATTTCAGATTCAGAAGAACTTTCTGAGCCATGCGTGGGGGAAATTTATGCAGATGTGACTTTTTCATGATGTACTTGTTGTACTTTGAATCCATGTCATGACCAAACATGCATCGTTTTCCAGTGTCGACAATGTCACATTTGCTGAGGACAAAGTAGCGGCAGACATGAAGAGCCTTGCATCTCCCTTTGCAAGATGCAGCTTTTGTAGAGTGTGAGAGACACAAACGGAGAGTGGGTGTTGCTGTGACAATAAGCAGATCATTCTTTTCCTCGCTCATGTCCTCAGATTCGTCAAGTTTTTCATCCTCATTTTTAAACTCCCCCTCCTCCCCTTCCTCCTTAGTTTTGGCACTTTCTCCTTCAGCGTCTATTGTTGAGCTTCCGGGCTCTTCCTTGCTCTCAACATCTTTCTCCTCACTTTTGTCCTCCATGCTTTCATCTTTGGTATCACTTTCATCTTTCTCATCTTTCTGAACCTCTGCCTCTGCTTCATCAGCATCCATTTTTTCTTTCTCATCTTCCTCACCCTCCTCATTAATTTCAACTTCATCAACTATTTCTTCATCATCATGCTCAAGTTCATCATCATGTTCATTGTCATGTTCAATTTCATCGTGTTCAATGTCATCGTGTTCATCATTATGTTCATCATTATCATGTTCATCATTATCATGTTCATCATTATGTTCATCATTATGTTCATCATTATGTTCATCATTTTCATGTTCATCATCATCGTGTTCATCTTGATCATCGTGTTCAACGTGATCATCATCAACATCATCACCTGATTGTGTGATAAGGAAAACACTTTTGTAATCTGACAAAAACTCTTTCAGCTTTGAGGAGGTGTCAAAAACAGCTATATCCTTCATTATCAGTTCAAGTCGCAGCATGTTCAAAGTGGAACTTCCTTCAAAATGATCAAACAGTACCAACAACATGCTACTAGCTAGATCATCAAGTTTGGCTTTAGGTAATTTTGCAATTTCTTCCTCAGTAGGAGGGCTCATTTCTTCATCAGTGTGGGTACTAGAGACTTTGTTTTCTTCTTCTATTTTTTCCTCCTCTTTCTTGTCCTTTTTTGTGTCCTCCTTATCGTCCTCCTTATCCTCCTCTCCTTCATCAATACCACTCCATTCAGAGCTTGAGGCATAATCATCGGCCTTTTTATAGCGATAGTTCTCATACGGTCGCCGACGATAAGGGCGATGTTGATAATTATCATCTCGTCTAGAGTAACTGCCTCTTGACTGAAACCCCCCTCTATGTTGATATCCACCTCTCGACCGATATCCCCCACGTGGCTGGTAGTCGCCCCGTGATGACACGCGACCACCTCTAGGTCGAAAGGGGCGACTTCCGCGCCAATCATTGTTATCCCTTCGCTGAATGCTTTCCCTTCGTTCATAGTTTCCTCTCTTGTTTACATAATCATTTCGTTGGTATCGGCCTCGCTTATGGAAGCCATCTGTATCTCTTTTGTTAAAGTTATCTGAGTTCCTTCGTCGATCCACATTCCTACTGTAGCGCGAATCATCATAATCATCCCCTCTCTGGTAACTACTATAATTACCTCTCCTATCATCCGACCAATCATCGTCCTCGTACTGTTGTCCTTTGCGTGTAAAATACTGGTCCGAAGAGCGGTTTCGTTTATCGTGGTGATCCTCCTGATAGTCTCCCCTTGAATCGTAATCGTCCCTCCTCCTCCTCTTTTGGGGCGACCTTTCGTAATACTGGTCATCGTCATAGTTATCCTCTTCATAGCGATAGTTTCGTCTCCCTGGATTCTGGTAACCTGTAAAAATAGTCGAGCTTTAGTTTTGGAAATGAAAAAAGACAATACAGGACACTATATAATAATTGTTCAAGAATTTATTTCACAAAACCATGGTAAGCAGAGATTGGTTTTAAGGACTTTTCATAATCAACCCTTAGGCCAAACAAAATAAATGCTGTGGTTGTGATTACATGTCTTTAGAATTTAGGGTAGGTCAGTCGGAACAATACACAACAATGTACATACAATCATTAACTCGCCCCCTGGAATACATGGACTAAGGTACCAAAACCAGTCCATCTTCTCTAAATTAATTTAACAATCTCGATTTTAATTTGTGTGCCCCCCAGTTGCCCCCCCCCCCCCCCTCTGTCATAAATCATAAACAGTCCTTTAGTTTAAGTCAAGATTTTTAGATGTCAACTTACTACTAGAGATCTCACCTTTCCTGTGACTAGGCTGCCCAGACTGACGACGATCATCCCGAAATCTTTGGCGGTCCATTCTGGATAATTTTACCAAAATCCAAAAACTTCAATGAAAATCGAACTGAAAATAATAAGAACATGAATGCATTTAGAGGATTTCAATGCATAAATACCTTATTGGCTGGGAGCTGTGCCAATTTCACCTTTCAGAGGGGTACTGAGTTTAGCTTCACCTTAACTATCACTTGCAGCATTTTGTTTCAAAGTCCCCTTGGCCAAATGGTTAAGGTGTTCGGACGCTTAGTGCTGGCGATTTGGTGCCTGACTCTAAGGGTGTGGGTTTGAATCCCACACTGGACTCAACCATGCGAAGTGATAGAATATTCCCCTTTTCAGATTGTGTAATCCCACATATAATATATAAATGTGTTTGTTATTGTCAAAAATGCAATAAAAAATTATTAACCCTCAAAGTGCTGAATCCAACACTTGTCAATTTCAATGTTCAAACTCCAACCTAAATAGGCTGTTGAAAACCTTTCTTGTAATAATTTGTGTAAAAGAGCTCCTGTCGGAGCTCTTTTACACAACTTAATACAGAAAAGGTTTTCAACAGCACAAGGTAGTAACTATTTTTAGTTATACTTGCACAAGTTCAGAACTTTAAGGGTTAAGACCTCTATCTTGCAGTATCCAGTCTTCTTAACCCTCACACTGCCAGCAGCACTAATAGTTTCTTTCAGTGCTTTTTGTACAATCTGGCTGTTGAAAATACATCTATTGTTAGCTTCTGTAGGAAATTACCACAGATCAGTTTTTCATTAGGACAAGATGATCACGGTAAGTTATAAGCTTGATTTAACTCTATCCCATATTCTATAAAAAAAAAATAAAAGAAAGAGAGAGAAGCAGTATCAATTAATAAAAAGAACTCTCACACATTTAAATGTAAAAATATATTGTAATATCTGTCAGGTTTGAATCAATAAACTTATTTTTAATTTGGCAAGGTATAAATAGTAACTTTCACAATTCTTGATTCACACCTTCCTAAATGTATTAAAGAGCATAATTCGTGTCAATTATCTGAAAATGATTCACTTCAGTGCATTCAGTAGACCTATCGCAAATACCTGCAAGAGAAATGTGTGGCACATTGTTTCACATGCTGTAGGTTATACGTCATAATAGGTGGGAAAACCATCAATCAAGGACACTGGGTGATATGGGTCAGACATATTTCACTCTATTCCCATGTCCAGGGACACATTCCACAAAGCTATCATCAGCTAAGATAGATCTTAGTCAATATTTCTTAATAATCATTAAACACTTCCATTGAACCAAGTACTCAAAGGGAGTTTGGGACAGACCAAGGTTTTGTTCCCCAAACCTTCATAAAACTCAAATGTCTTAACTTGCATAAAGCATTCTTGTTAAGTTAAGACATCTTTGTAGAATAGGGGCTTAGATTGTACGGATAAAAATATTTCATGCAACTCTTTGTACAGTGCTAGGTGATACGAGTCAGACATGTCTCACTCCACTCTACAGTGCTAGGTGATACGGGTCAGACATGTCTCACTCCACTCTACAGTGCTGGGTGATACGAGTCAGACATGTCTCACTCCGCTCTACAGTGCTAGGTGATACGAGTCAGACATGTCTCACTCCACTCTACAGTGCTGGGTGATACGGATCAGACATGTCTCACTCCACAGTGCTGGGTGATACAGGTCAGACATGTCTCACTCCGCTCTACAGTGCTAGGTGATACGGGTCAGACATGTCTCACTCCACTCTACAGTGCAAGGTGATACGAGTCAGACATGTCTCACTCCACTCTACAGTGCTGGGTACACGGGTCAAACATATCTCACACCACAGTGCTGGGTGATACGGGTCATACATGTCTCACACCACAGTGCCCCCCCCCGTGGGGTTTACGAGGAGTGACCTCGGGCACTGGGAAGAATAGGGCCTCAGTAACCCCATGCTTTACGTACAAGCCGTCTTAAAATAGGGATCTTTTGCTGTAGCTTTTCTGTCTATCATTCTTTTTTTCTCATCTGCTACTCCCTCGGTGTGCCTCTTGTACACCACATGGCAATATAGCTGAAATATTGCTGAAAGCCATGCAAACCACGATTTCACTTACTCACTCGATTCATCTGACATTTAATGCATGTCTTGCCTACAGGCAGAAGGGGTCATCATATTAAATGTCTTAAAATATATAGATGGCATGACCACCCAAAGCTTGACAGGGCTGGATAGTATTTGTAAATTATTGTGACATGCTGTTTACTTCCCTAGTTTAAATCCCCAACAAAATGATCTTATCTTGGCTGATATCTCTATTCCTAAGCCTGACCTCAACCACTGTCTTCGACACCCTCTCAACATATAACAGATTAATTATCGGTATGTTCTAACATGGCCGGTAGGTGTCATCCACCTCCAAATCACTTGAGACTCTGACGTGGATTTTGTCAGAGGTATGACGACCCGTCTTGCACAACCGATGTCGACGCCCGCTGTGGATAGGCTACCTTGATGTCTTTTGTCATACTACTGGTGTAATTCTGGCAAATTGTGCATGGACAAGATCTATAACATCGGACATCCGAAAGGAGTGACTGGCTACAGTTAGCTGTAAATTAAAATGTCTTGCAATATACATGTACCTTAGAACTCAGCTCACAATGTCTCCCTGGAGTCTGTAAGATTACATGGACAGGCTGCTGTGCTAACGTGCCTGATCTGTAGACTATAGGTTTTTTGTGCTAACGTGTCTGATCTGTAGACTATAGGTTTTCTGTGCTAACGTGTCTGATCTGTAGACTATAGGTTTTCTGTGCTGTTTGCTTTTCTTTATAAGCTGTACTTTGTTTCTGCCTGTCTTAAAGACACAGGCCCAGAGCTGCACGTAAGTTCTCTGGAATACCCTGTCATCTCTTAAAAAGTGGTTTCCCTCTGTCCGTCTCCTGCACAAAATACTTGTAGAAAATGGCAATCTATATATCAAGAGCTATGCTTATGATTACTCACAACACAGTGTGAAATATTGTGAGACTCCATGGTAGGTACATCCTTTTTAGTTTCAGTATTAAAGTTATTATATTTTTACATCGGCTATCCTTTATAATGAAGCTAAGTTTAATGGGCATTTAAAACAGGTCCTTCGTAATACATTATCTTCGCACGTTAATTTTCTTGCTTTGGACTATTAAAAAACAACCACATTGCTCATTTCTGCACTAATTTTCCTCCGTAAAGTCCTTTTTTATGTTTTCATATCTCCCTACCACTGAGAATGTAGTAAGGTCAAACTTAGTTTAACAGATATTTCACACTTTCACACATTAACTACAGAAATTGTAGATATTAATGTAAAAAAAATATTTCTTTTTGACAGTACTTGAAAAATAATCACAGATTCACACACAGGCATTTTAGCTTAAAATGGCTTGAAATATACATAAATTTTACGATTTAAAGGCTTTGCCAAAACTCGCCCTGCATGCACATGAGGCATGCTACCCACCCATCTTACAAAAAGCAGTAACTCTGCCTAGCAGTCATCTAGATAATCCATGCTAAGATATCTACGTTACTCCATTATGCATATCCTGAAAACATTCGCCTGCATTCTGTCTATTCACATTAGTGTCAGTAAAAATAGCTGTCCAATAAAATGGTACATTTTAGCTTTTGGAAAGTGCAGAGTTAAAGAGACTGAACTCTTACCAAAAGCAGTTTTTGTGCATTATGTGAATCGCAAATTAGAAAACATTTCCAGCGACTAATCTATCAAAAGCTGTCGCTTGCTATTGTACTGTATTGTAAATATACACAGCAAAAAAATTTAAGCACCCCCCTGATTTTTTACAGAGGGGTGAACTTCATGGAAGCATGGTATGAAACTAAGAAAAAGAAGAAAAGCAAACCAAATTTTAATTAAAAGAACAATCATTTGGTCATTTGGAATAGAAGTTTTGTAACGGTATGAGCACTAACAGTGCATGAAAACAGAGTGAAATTGAAATGGAATTGCATCCAAAAGACATGTGTGTTTAAGTATCGTCAGTTCAAGGTCTTGGGATGTGCCACCCGGTAAAAGCAGCTTACATAAAGTGGATCAGTATCCCAGGAATCACAAAACAGAGCTGTCACTGCTGAATAACTGCAGCCACTCTTCTTGGCATACCCCGTAACCAGGAGCCTGAATTGTTCCATCGGTATCCGATGCCACTCCTCATGAAGAACTACCTCCAGTTCCCTCAAGTTTTGTGGAGGAGGATTCCTTCTTTGATGTCCCAAACATGCTCGATGGGATTCACATCAGGAGACATTGATGGCCAGGGGATTCGTGTCACAGCGTTATTTGCCAGATGTTGGTTTACAGCACATGAACGATGAGGTCGTGCATTGTCGTCCTTGAACAAGGGTCTTGTGGCAAGTCTGTGGTCATCGAAATAAACAATACTTACAGGATCCAGAACCTCCTGAATGTAGTGAGTGCCTGTGAGTGAACCTTGTATAGTCACAAAATCCAGTCTACAGTCGTAGGAGAAGCCTCTCCAAACCATTAGGGATCCCCCGCCAAATGGTACTTTTGGCAAATGTTCCTGGGGGCAAACGTGTATTCCTAGTCCTCCATACGCGGGCTCTCCCATCAACAACATGCAGGAGGAAAC
>JAULCD010264980.1:0-10197 GCA_032361085.1 Calliostoma canaliculatum
CAGCCAGTCTTAAAACTGTGACCCCCTTGTGCTGTTGAAAACCTCTCCTGTGATAATTTGTTTATAAGAGCTCCTGCAGGGGCTCTTTTAAACAAATTACCACAGAATAGGTTTTCAACAGCCTGTTTCAGTAGGAATTTGAAATTTAAATGAGCAAATGTTGTGTTCAGCACTTTACGGGTTAACTGCAAATTTTATTCATGCATGTTAAATATAAGAAAACCAAACTGTGGTGCAAATAACTTGTCTGGCTGTGCTCACCCTGTTTGGCATGGTGCAGAAGTTAGGTGTGGACACAGTCTCGTAAATTTCATCATCACGTAGGGGGCGCCCTGAAAAAACAAAACAAAACAACTATAATTAAAGATTTTTATTATCATTTTAAAACTGGCTTCAACAGCTTGTGCGAGATTAAGTTAAAACTGACGTCACAAAGGGAGGTAAGACTGACGTCACAAAGGGAGGTAAGACTGACGTCACAAAGGGAGGTAAGACTCACCAGGTGGCGAGCCAATGAAGTGGTCACTGTCGGACATGGGTGGACTGATTGTGCGGCCAGGACTCTGGGTGACAGCGATGCCTTTCTGTCTGCGGAATGAGCGTCTTTTCTTCTCTTTCCTCCTGCCCTGCAGCTCGTCTCCTGTGCCTTCACTGCCCTCCGATGGGGAGTTGCTGCGAACTGCTGCGATATACACATACAGTCAGAGATAGTCCTAAACTATTTTCATTACCACAAAACAACAGTATCAAGAATCTGCTCTGTTTACAGTAATAAGATGGGTTTTTTCAACTCATCAAATTCGTCAAGTTTAATAACATAACTGAAAAAAAAGTCCTCACTTATACAGATAGTATTATAAAAAAATTAATACCTTGTTAAGGCATACACACCTAAAGTAAAAAAATCTTTAAGTTTCGAAGTTTATCTATTTACCCTAAAACCCTCTTGAAAAAAAACTCCCTTGTTTTCTTATTAAAACTACAGTTTACAGCCCAAAACTAGCCAGCACATTACATTTACCATTACGAACTAAGTACTTACATTTGCCCCCGAATGTTGATCCTCTTGGCAGTGGAACAGGTCTGGATTTGGGCACAGCTCCGTCCTGAGATCGCTGCTTGCCCTTCTTCCTGTACGGAGTGGGGCGCCGGTTCACTCTCGAGCTGGGGAGTTCCTCACCTCGCTCACGCTCCAACGAGCTGAAGTCGGACTCTTCTGAATCGGAGCCTAAAAAAGAAGAGGAAAGTTGCCATCACATAAAGAAATTAAATTCATGAGCCTGACCATGAAAGTTTAAGTCATTTTCTCCTTAAGTTTTTGGAATTGGTCAATATATAATTAACATCAGCAACCATTCACTTCTGAATAAAATATTTTTCTCAAGATAAAATAATGAATATAATCCTTTTGTATTTAATATTTTTAAAAATAATATTACAATGAAAGTCCTTCTTACACTAAAAAATATAATAAAAACTTGTAACACACAATAAGCAAAAGTGAAGAATATTTACTTTAGAATAACACATAAGGCAAACAAAATGTGATTTTTATACCCTGTCCTGTATTGAACAAAGGTGTAAAATTTAAATTTATAACTTTTGAAAAGTTTTTATTACTTTGTAATCCCATATATCAGCTCAAACAATGTGAACCCACCTTTCTCCTTCTTGCCCGATGATTTGACCCTGTGTAGTTTGCCACGTGGAAGAGCGTCCTGTACCGTCCCATAGTCGTTCTCAAAACGATGTACTGCATCCTACAACGCGACACAGTAGTATTAGTAGGCAATCAGAAGTATAAACGATAAAAGATAATGTCATATTTAATCTAAAATATAGAAATTAAAAGTATTTTTGAAAAACCTTTTATTGAATGTATAACTATAAATTTAGGAATATTAATCTTATTTAACCTAAAAGTGACGAGTTGATTTCAGCCAGTCTTAAAACTGACCGCCTTGGTCATAAAATCACAAAAAAATAGATTTGTAACCGCCTATTTTGGACACTTTTATTAACATATGGTGGTAAATTCCCACCCCTTCATCAGGTGAATTATAACCTGGGCCCCGTTTCTCAAAGCAATCTTAGATGACTATAAGTGATTATAGAAATCGAGACCGTCAAGGTTTGGAACCCGCGCCGAATGTCACCGGTTCTAAAGCAATCTCTGCGCTACAAAAGTCGTAAGCTACTGTTATATATTAGCACTTAACATCAACTTTGCCTAAGATCGCTTTGAGGAACGGGGCACTGATGAAGGAGCTAGAATATGTTCCAAAATGTTACGCTCATGCCAAATACAAATAAAGAAGTTGACATCTATAAAGACCTCCAGATATATGTTCTCTACTTCTACAAATGTTTATCAAAAACATTACAGTATGTCCTTTACCTTCACAGTGCAGTAGTCTGCTATTTCAATGGGTTCAGGTTGAGCTAGGGGGGCTTTAACATGACTTCCGGAAACCTTCTGTCGCTCATGGCTTCCCTGACTGCCTCGGGACTGAAATATATATCAGTAAATTTATACTACAGTCTTGTTTTCGTTCTTGGCAGTTCATGAACCATAAATTTTATGTACAATGGAGATTTCAAGGACTTTGTTTTTTTACTCTACTTTAAATAAGATAAAGAGTGAGTAGGCGAGTTTGGGTTTAGAAACTGTTTTCAACAATGTTTTAGTAATATCACGGCGACAGCAGGGTGTATGGCAGGAGGAAAGCCTGCATCATTATTGTGGTTATGTGATGCAGTGAAACACGCGAGCTTCAGCTGGTACCTGCGAACCAGGACTGTTACTGTGTTAGAGCATTCAAGTCGCTGCATGTTGAAAGTTGTCATTGCATGTTGAAAGTTTTTAAAATGAAAATGATGCCGAACCCCCTAAGTAAGATAAAGAAATCATGACAGTACTAAGATAATAAAAAAGGACTGTCAAACGAACAAATGGTCTGGCTTCACCTTGCTCGTTTTTTATGAGACACTTCTTTAATTTTTCGATAAAGTACTGTGACTTTTATTACATAGTCTAGTTTACCTGCGACCTCCGATGTCCTAGCGACCGAGGGTCCTGCGAGGCGTACAGATCATTATCGGCCCAAATAACGTCCTCGGGTGAGACGGGTCCATATCGTGAGGGGTGTCTCACCTCCATACTCTCCGACATGGTGTGCGCGTACATGTCGTTGTCCACCCAGCCGCCGTCGTGATGCAGGCCCGTCTCGTACACACTGCTGTCAACCCAGCCTGAAACAAACACCTGCATGTTAGTACACGGACGTCTTGTAACGATGAATGGTAAACATAAGCATCTTAAAGTTAGAATGATCACAAGTGACTTATGGATTACAGTTTCTTGGTTAGGGAGTAAGGACGTTTTGATGTTCATTATAAATCCAAGTGTGGCTTCCAAGTTGTAATCCCTATATCTAAATTTTTCAAGATTTTCTTAAATGAATAATACTTTTTCCTCAATTTGCCAATTCCATGTCTTTAGTTTCCTGATAAAGGGGCAATTTAACCCTTACAGTGCTGAGTAGGGTTAAGCAGATTTTCAAATTGTGACCACCTTGTGCTGATAAAACTTGTCCTATGATAATTTGTTTAAAAGAGCTCCTGTAGGAGCTCTTTTAAACAGATTACCACATTTTTTAACAGCTTATTTTAGGTAGAATTTTGACAATGAAATAGAGAAAAATTTAAAAATCAAACAAACTTACAAATAAAGATAAGGATTTATTTATAACACATATCAGCCCTATTAGTGTTGATCTCTGCCAGTAGAAATGAAAACTGATCCTGTGATAATTTGTTTAATTGAGCTCGTATGAGCAGTAATAGATAAATCTAAATTAAAAGGATCGGGCAAGGATTGTTTGTTTTGCAAAATAGACAGTAAGATAGGATGTAGAAACTTTCATCACAGTAAATATTTAATAAACAATTCAAGTTTAAATTATGTTTTCTCATAGCCCGAGGACAGGTTGCTATTTGTTGACAATGCAACAACATAAAACAACAGACAACATAAACATGCTTGTGACATTAACAATCAGTGACGTGATTCAATTAGTGTGGAAGAGAAAAATGCGGCTAAAACATGGCGATTTCATAAAGTTCTAAATTCAAAATTTGAATTTCCTTCTCGTGAGCAATCCTGCAAGATTCTGTACAGACACCGCCTTCACAATGCAAATCCATTTTAACTATCAATTTGGTTTATGCATTTCAATAAAAATAAACAATCTAGGTGTTAGTTCATAAAATTGACACAAAACAAAGTATCTAAACACAAAAATAATTTAAGTACGAGATGCAAAATTGATGTAAAGTCTAGCTTGCGCAAAAAGTGGAATTAAAACCATGCAATGCAAACTTTTTATACACTTTACCCCCAAAATTATGACCAAGGCTGTTTATTTTGATTTTGAGAATATTAGAGTGTTTTCTCACATAGATCAACACTCATTGAAGTTTGAAATCCCACAGCTTGATATATCAATTGTTTGAGGGACATGATGGCAAGGCATTTTTTTTTATTACTTTTATAGATGTCAATGTCTTTTTATGTATGTTCCCAACATTATGGGGCATATGCTTATTTCACCTGAAGGAGCAAGCATATGACCTGAGAGTTTGAAACATACAAAGTAGATGGCACCCATAAAAGTTCTGAATTATGCTTGAGATAACAATAAGTGTTGATATATCATTTTTAGGAGTCATGAAAAATCATACTAAAACATAAATCAATCTTTTTATAAATGTTTAACTGAATTCTGTACTGCCATAAGCCGACGTAATGCAGCTAAATGACTACAATGACGCAATGACAGTAGATGGGTATGTCGTTACAAATAAATGGCATCAAGTATCAGATCGCTTGATCTCGCAAAGCAAAATCTTTAATGTGAGCAAGTTCTGAACAGTAAATGCAAGATTCCTTCAAATCCTTTAACCCTAACAGTACTGAATAGAGTAAAGTAGTTTTAAAACTTATACCACCTTGCGCTGTTAAAAACCTTTTCTGTGGTAATTTGTTTAAAAGAGCTCCTGTAGGAGCTTTTTTAAACATATTACTACAGGATAGGTTTTTAATAAATTTTAGGCAAAATTTTGACAAGGAAATAGAAATTTTTTTTTAGACTTAGGGCTTTAAGGGTTAAGAAGAAGTATATTTGTTTCCACAATGTTGTACTAGACAGCAAAAAATAGTTGGATAATGTAACAAGTTCCAATAGAAAATTGATAAATTAAGTCGAATACTAACCAACTCTCATCTTCTTACAGGGGTGGTAATAGCCACTACAGAGCAACACTCTGTCCAGAATCATGATGACTGTGGGTAGCAACTAAAGGTAGCAATATACAAGAGTACCAGCATGTATGTATCAAGGTCTGTTCTCGTTCAAGTTCTCTCACACTCTAACATGAAGAGCATAGGGCACAGACTATATCCTTGCCTGATCCCCAACAATAACAACTTGTGTCAATAAAACCAGCTTTGACACTGCGTTTCTAGCTTTGTGCTATCAAACTGTCAACCCTCCTGGAGCAATAGTAATTCATCCTCTCGTTAAGAGTTTTAATTACCATGAGTAGATAACCGTGCTTCAGTGCACAGCATTTCTAAATATGAAAGACAAGCAATGCTAATTGGAAATCGGTTTTGGTCATGGGTGGTTGACCTGGTCAACCTATGGTCGCAATGCTTTAGTGATTCCATTGTTTTATCAACACGGTTAGGGGTCTCAAAGATAAACAAACTCAACAGTAGCAGGATCAGTGGTTAAGCCGTGTAATTAATCCCTGCTCAAGAGAGGAGTAGCCCTGGGTCTATAGACACAACATTAAACTGTCAAGGAGCGGACACAATACATAATCCTGTGGTCAACAACACTTCAGAACAAACATTGGTTTAAGGAAGGGGAGAAAGCAAAGGTTAATCTGGATTATGCACAAAGACAGTGGATTATCTCAGAGTTATCCGTGATTAGAAAAAGGACTGAAATTGCACCCTGATAAATATTGTGCTGCCACAAGTTTACAAATACTGCTAGTTTCAAAATAGTAAATATAACTTTAAACTGTATGGTATATTTCAGTAAGACTGTGACTATCTTGTGCTGTTGAAAACCTATTTTGTGGAAATTGTTGTAAAAGAGCTCTTGCAGAAGCTCTTTTAAATATTTTACACCAGAATAGGTTTTCAACGGCCTATTTAGTTTGGAATTTGACATTAAAATTGACATGTGATGCTGTTAGCACTTTTGGGGTAAAAGCAAAAAATGCTTATTTGAAACCGCTGTTCACTATAAAATGTGATATAGGTTATGAAATCTAATTTTTAATGCTGAATGAGAATAAACTAGTCAGTCAGCTTTAAGAGAAACTAGACTGATTACAAAAGAGAAATTTGAAAGATTAATTTTTTTAAAACATTTAAACTTCTAAATAAGTTTTTATTTTGTTTCTCCTTGCTTCCAGTTGTACCAAGCAATAACAAATCTGTGATGATTAATGCTAATTAAATGTCGTGTCAGCTTATTTCTGACTTTGTTGGTGAATTATTTTGTGATATTCTGAAAGACTTTCCAGCTCCTTCAAAAGATTCTAACAGGATACTTCACGTTTAACTGTTTTACGAAGACGTCATAACTTGTAGTTCAGGATTTCTTGGATGCCAACTTCAATGTTCAAAGTTCACAATGTTTCAGGGCATATGCTTACTCCAACAGGTGAACTATGTATCATCACTTCTAAATGTCCCTAAAAGAATTAGTTGTATCTCACTTATTCGGAAAATTAAGTTTTTTTTATATTAAAATTGTACGGATAAACAAATTTCCAGATATCTGAATCAAGGACTTTTGGATCACATGTACAATCCTGTGAATTCATTTCAAGCAAAATTTGTGTCCAAGGCGAGACTTCCGGACATCTGAGGTCCGGATATCTGATGTCTGGATAAACGAGATCAACTGTATAAGGATAAATGCTTAATAATTAAAACAAATTAAATTCTGTGTGTTAGTTGTTCATGAACAAATAGAGAATACTTCAACCCATAAAGTTCTGAACACAACACCTGTCCATTTTAATGTCCAAAATCCAACCTAAGTAGGCTGTTGAAAACCTTTCCTGTCATAATTTGTGTTAAAGAGCTCCTACAGGAAAGTTTTTCAACTGCACAAGCTGGTAACAGTTTTTAGTTATATTCACCCCAGTTCAGTACTGTAAGAGTTAAATATATAATTTGGACAAGTAGATTTTGTCTGTTTTTTGTCCGTGCACAAGTTTTAAACAATGGTATTTATACACCCCTGTGTTCTAAATGTGATGTGCACAAATGTGTTTCTTCTCAATTAGCAAGGCTTTACCAGACATACTTGTACATGGTAAACACATAGTGGGTCACTTGTCAAATCTATCAAACTGTAACTGTTTGCCGAGTCAGAAATGGTCTCATATTTTTTATAATGAATTACTATATCAGACTGCAATATATTCACGATTTATCTACACACAATTCTAGTTTGGCATGCCATTTTGTAATGTTCAACCTTCACTATTGTTTTATAATTATTTTATGTTATGTTGTTGGACTGGTATTAATAAAAGCGAATTGCTTGTTTACCAATCCATTTTCATTTTTGTGAACATGAACTACTATTTTACAACCAATCAAAAACTGCTATTTTTTGCTCAGCTGAAATGAATCCTCACATCACCGAAAACTCTTTTTGACTAAGAACACTGGATTGAATGTAGTGTGACCATTCAGAGCGGTTATAGTGAGTTAGGGTTTAACACTGTCTTCAACAATTTTTCAGTTATATCGAGGCAGCAGGGCTTATGACAGGAGGAAAGCCTGCATCACTAATTTAGTTATGTGATGCAGTGAAACCTGCAAGCTTTGGCTGGTATCTGCGAAACAAGGGTGTTACTGCATTGCAGCATTTCACTGCATTTCAAAAGGTTTCAAACACAAAATGACCCCGAGACCCCAAGGTGGGACTTGACAGGGCTTTCAGGGTCAATTCTCATTCGTGTAAAAAAATTGAATCAGTAGGAGTACAGAAACAGTGTTAGATCATGCGAGTCGCAGACGCAAGCAAACTAGTCCTGGGTGAAGCATGCTGAAACACAACGTCACCCTCTTCACTGCTGGAGCCTATGGCGGCACTGGCGCCCGCCGCTGTTGCAAACTGCCGCAGATGTCGACGCCGTAGCTGCTCATTCAGTGCCCAAGCTTAGAGGAAAAGACGGAAGGAAGGAATGAATGGACAGACAGATAACATCAAGACAGACAGACAGATGTATTCTGCAGCTCTGACCAGCGTTTCACAAAAAGCCTTGTAAAGCTCTAGCTGCATTATATTTATGAAGTCATGAGCTCACAGCCACAAAAGCTTAATTAACCCTTCAAGAGCTAAGCCCAACTTCATTCTGTTTTATTGTCAACATTCTGCCCAAAATAAGCTGTAAAAAACCTATCCTGTGGTAACTTGTTTAAAAGAGCTCCTACAGCAGCTCTTTTAAAAAATTACCACAGGATAGGTTTTTAACAGCACCAGGTGGTCAGAGTTTAAAAATCTACTTAACTCTATTTAGCACTGTAAGGGTTAAAATACGCACTGGGCAACTGTTATACTTAAAAATGCAAAAATCATGGTGAACTGTGTCCTTTCCAAAGAAAAACAAGTTTTTCTTTGGAAACTGCACAGTTTACAATGATTTTGGCATTTGTAAACCAAACCCATTGGCCCAGTTATTCGGTTTGTGAGGATGTAGCATTACAAAGGCTTTGTGAAGCGGAACCCTGGAATACAAATATTCATTAGTTTTTCGTTGCGATGAATAACTTCTCACTATAAGACAGTCAATTATTATCGCAGGATGATGTTTAAGTAACACAACAGCAATGGGAATTGTCATTGTCCCCATACTTTGAAGTTAGTTTCATACTGTTAACCCTTACCGTGCGGAGTTGTTTTGGACAGTCTGAGTGGCAGTTCCTGGAATTTAACATATTTTGGCCTATGCCAATGTAGTGTCCAATTCAACATCCTGCCATTCTGGTTGAGGCAGTCTAACCCGTATATGTATGCGAGACGCACGGAAAGGGTTAGAAGTATCTTAACACTCACAATGCGGGTCGGGTAATGGTGCGAGGAGGCCCAACTTCTGAGTGGCGACTATGTTTACCCTAGCATCTAGCTGCAGTCAATTAACCCTTACTGTGCGGCTCACGGAAATATCCGGGTCAGGCTACTAGTAGCCTGACCCGGATATTTCTGCGAGCCGCATGAACTGACACAGCAATGATGTCGGGTGAGGCACTTATTGGGATAGGCAAAATCCTGAAAAATCTCTGGGACAAGTCACTCAAGATAACTTCTCCAAAACTACACCGCACGGTAAGGGTTAACAAGGTCACGCATGCCTGAACTGCCGCTCCGGAGAGCAGGGCTTGAATAACCCCCGCACAGAGAGTGTTAACACTTGTTGTGCAGAACCTACAATTTTCTCGAATCTCCTGTCTACGAGATTGTTTTAGTTGATAACTCGCTGAGGCTTTCTGTTTGGGCTAATGGGGTAGACAGTGCCAAACAATCCCACATGACAAGGGTTAATAACGAGTTTAAATTAACTGGTTTTTAATCATGTTCAGGGCAAGAAAGTTTTAGATTTAGCTTCTACCCCTGCACAATATGCAGTAATTTATAATCTGTATTATTTCAAATCGTATTTGGCCATGATTGTCGATCCTAACTTTAAAATCTCAACGTCGATGAAGAAAATATGAAGGAGAGTTGTCTATTGATTGTCAAAGCACTTTTGCTGATGATTATGTTTTCTTGTCGATTATCATTGATTTTTACGGAACACAATATTTTACAACATTTATTATTTAACAACAACTTATTAACCACAACATTTATGAAATATCATAGTTACATTGGGAATTACTATACAGGTCGTTAAAAGATAATAAAGGAAAACAACAATAACACCAAAGCAACGTTACAACTTCACAAAGCTATAATATTCTTACATGTACGTATTTTTATACGTTTTCTTTAACCCTTAGTATGCTAAACACAGCGCTGGTCATTTTAGTATTTAAATTCTAATGTAAGTAGCTTTTGAAAACCTATCCTGTGTTAATTTGTTTAAAAGAGCTCCTTT
>JAULCD010265091.1:0-10193 GCA_032361085.1 Calliostoma canaliculatum
ATCGACGTTGCATTTCATTAATCAAAGTCTGAAAATTGTTTTGAGGAATATTGGTCCATTCCTGGATAAGTGCATTTTCAAGTTCATTGATAGTCTGTTGAGGTCTTTGATGATGGTAATTCCGAACCTGGAGTTGGCCCCAGACGTGTGCTATCGGATGCAAATCCAGGGACACTGTTGGTCAGGAAATCCTTGTGACATTTGCCTGTTGCAAGTACTCGTTGACAATACGTGCCCGGCGAGGTCGAGCATTGTCGTCCATCGGAGCAAAATTTAGACCCATTGCGCCTGCAAATGGTCTGACAATCGGATCGAGGCTAGTATCCCCTTAACGCTGACCGGTCATGGTGCCCCTGAAAACCATCAAGTCTGTCTGACCACGACAAATACCACCCATACCATAAGAGAACCGCCGCCAAACCTGTCACATTTCAGTACTGTACAATTGGCATAAAGTTCTCCCTGTTGACGCCAAACACGTCTCCTGCCATCATGAAAGTCAAGGCAAAACCGGGATTCGTCTGTAAACAAGACGTTATGCCAGTGACGTCTTTGCGATTGAACGTGATCCTGACACCACTGTCTTCTAGCTTGGCTGTGTCATGGTAGGATATATGGTCGTACAGCTGGCCGATGTACATGAAGCCCCATTCCGTGTAAACGATTACGAACTGTTTGGTATGTGACATTGACCCCTGTGGCTTGCTGAAAAGCTCTATTCAGCCTGACAGCATCAAAGAATCGATTACGACGTGTTAAAACACGGATATATCGGTCCTGTCGCCTTGTTGTTGAGCGTGGTCTGCCACTTCTTGGTCGTACACGGACATCATTTGTTGCCTGGTATCGAGTCCACAAACGAGAAATGACATTTTATGACACACCATTAGCAACACCCACCATTCTCTGCGAATGTCCCATTTCAAACATACCCACTGCACGATTTGCCTCATCAGTGGTTAAATGGCGTCTTTGGGGCATATTCAATGTTTCTAGTTGCTTACAATCGAATCTGTGAGTTGTAACTTTCAAAACAAAACAAAATGTGTCAATACTTCACACTTCACCATATGGAAATTTCAACCCATGATCATACGTCACGGAAATGTTGTCTCTTGAAATGCTTGTGTCGCACGTGCAAAGACGTGTTGCATGTGTATCACCTTTCATATTGATCACGTGACACTGTACAATCGTTCGAATTCTTTGTTTTGCTTTTGTGTCTATTGTATGACCCATTAATCTTGTGATCCTGTATTGTTCTGTCCAGTATAAGTTTGGCATAAACAGGTATCTGCTGTTCTGTATAAATGAAAACTGAATATTTTTCCTAACGCTTAGGATCGAATCTTAAGTAAATAGGTATTCTTCCGAATTATCCACAAAAATACTATTATACGTTTTCGACCCATTTTCAATTATTAATACCGACCAGCACTGTGAAAACTCGATATATTTACAAATGCCACAAATTGTTGTAAAATAAGCATGTTTCTCCCAAACAATTTTGGAAAGTGGCTAATTTTTAAACGATTTTGGCCGGTGTGTACCAAACACATTGATCCAATGAGATAAAAAGGAACGAATGTAAAAACTCGAACTGTCTGGAGTTAAGACTAAATTAAGAAATAAAAGTAAACTTGATACTGCACAGAACGGTACCGCGAAGATGAAAATGAAATAATGGTCGGTACAAACTTCATTAACAAGACATACAAGATAACAGTAGCTTCTTGGATCAGTTACCTTAGTAACGACTAAATTACGCCATGAACTATGCACGAAAATAAAATAATGACTTTACAAGAGACAAAGAAAAGATCAATAGTAAATAGATCTAATACCAGGAACTATGTAACAATTCGGATTGTCAGGATTATAGACCAAATTAACGAATGAAAGTTGATACTGCACAGAACAGTACCAATAACTCTTACACTGCTGAATAGGGTTAAGTAGATGTTTAAACCGTGACCACATTGTGCTGTTAAAAGCCTGTCCTGTGGTAAGTTGTTTAAAAGAGCTCCTACAGGAGCTCTTTTAAACAAATTACCTCAGGATGTGTTTTTAACAGCTTATTTGAGGTGGAATTTCGACAATGAAATAGAAAAGAATTGGGCTCAGCACTTAAAGGGCTAATGCGAAAATGAAATAATGTTTGTTTTAAACTGTATTACAAAAACGTACGAGAGACTTGTAGCCACCAAAATATGTTACCTTGGTGACGACTAAAATACTTAGTAATATGCCTAAGAAAAAAAATAATTAAGATACCAGAGAATGGTGAATAAAACGTACGTTTAAAACCGGGATATATTGGGATCAAGGCTTGCAGAAAAATAAATGGCGTCTTTCACTTTTATTTTTCATAATGTACTGTAAAATACTTTCAAGCGTATGAAAGTAATGTTCATCCTCAGAAATAGAATATCTGCCTTTGTGCAGATGTACGGACTAGCGCAGTGGTGAGCGTTTCGACTACAAACCAGAACTTGATGGGTTCAAATCCAAAATCTGGGTTGATTACGATCTAATCCTAACAAGCATTTTGTCTCATTCTATGTGTTAGAAATCATGTATATGTGCAGTGAGGATAGAATGCAATGTCGCAGTGTCGCAGTGTCGCATTAACAGTTTACAGGAACTCAATCTCGCAAATTTCACTGTATTACGGAGCCATACTGGTCATGCAGGCTTTCCTCCTTCATTTAACATTGTAGCTTTGAGGTAATGAAAAGACTATTACACCCGAACTCACTCATTGGCATTCCTAGTTCTCTTACATACTAAACATAAGATTAAGGTAACCCACATTTACCGTTAATAATTTATGACTTGGTGTGAGTGAGGGGTACGAGTGAAAGTGTTAGCCAGGGTGATAATTTGAGTTCAGAAATGCTAGTGGGGTCAGCAATTTGCACACATTGATTATGATATGTGAACGGTTCCAAATAATAAGTTGACACTTCAATGGTGCAAAATCTGGATTCATTGTTCCGTTATAAAATGGACTGAGGTAGGAAAAGTTTTATCAACGACAGAAATACATGATTTAAACAATATTTATGTGTGATTTTTAAAGACACGGTTATGCCATTCATACAGTGACAAACACGACTGTATGTTTTATTTTATATTACCCAATGTGAAAAAGTGAATATTGTATCACGTTGCGTGGTTGAGTTCCGTGCGGAACTCAACCACGCAATGTGATACAATATTCACTTTTTTCAGATAGCGTTATCCTAAATACAACATACAGTTAGATATTCACTTTTTAATATATATATGCACATGTGTATGTACAGAATTTATTTTCTTATCAGTTATAAAACCTTTATTTTATTTTATGTGTTAAATTTTATGTCATTGACTGCATTCTATTTTATAATTTTAATTCAAACGAGTCAACACAAATCTTAATTCAAACGAGTCATCAAAAAGTGAGAGACTATCAGTCTATTATTAAGCCATCATTAACTTATTTGAACAGAAGGAAAGTAATATGATACTGTTTGTCTTGAAGTATACCCAACACTAACAGCTAATAAAATTGTCTAGACAAATAAATGTGTTTGTAATATTTTACTGTTAAAAATAAAACAATCGAATAAGGTTGCCTATTTAATGTTTGAGTCCTTTTTTTACAAATTACTTGAAATTTGAAATAGTCATACAACTGACCATATTCTTTTTAAAACATCATTTGTTTCATAGATATATACTATTAATTTGTTGTTAGTAATGGTAATAGTACGAGTTGATATATTTGATACCAGAAGACAGGAAAGTGACATTTTATTTACCACGATTCAAAATCAATCTATGACATAAATCAATCATTTTGTTCATGATTTATCGACATTTTTTGTTCTGTCGTGACCCAGAACAATGTGGTTGATGCCCATTGTGACGCCACAATGCTGGAACAATGGGTATGATGTTTTGCCATCACAAATGACATCACTTGAACGATATCTCCGAGGGGCTTATATGTGTCAATGTGTGCAGTCATTCATGCAAAACTTACACATTCATCAAGGAGGTTGATGTCGCACGTTTGACATCGACCTTGCACTTGTGCTGTTGTAAATATTGACAAACAAACGTCGTTCTGTTAACATTGTTTATTTTTCTTCCCTACTCAAACCGCAGGCTAAAAGAAATAAAAGAACTTGCAATAATGCACTGTTCACAGTAATTGCTGAGGCGCCGTGACTCAGCATATGACGTTATTTTTACGAGCATTTAAGCTAGGGGTGTCACGATACGCCGATACATCGATGTATCGCGATATTTTCTCTGACGATGCAATACACGATACAGTAGTCAGTGTATCGATTCATTATTATGTTCCGTATCGAGTCTAATCATAATCTGTGTCAATTCAAATCAATTTCTACACCAATATAATGTTAGAATGACCAGTGTTTCACTGAGTTTGTGTTAAAATGACCATGACCAATGGACACAATAATGGGACATGAACAAACATGTATCATAGTGTCAGCCTATTGATGACTGACAAAACTTGACATTCATTCAATTTAGTTGTGATAATAATGCCAAAGTTTATGTTCTTCCAATTTATTAAAATATTTAAAGTTTAATTAATTGCTTAATTTTATTTCTCTTCTTACAAAAATATCGAAAAACTGAATCGTGATACATATCGTATCACGAGGTTGATATCGCGATACGTATCGTATCGTGAGGTTAGTGTATCGTGACACCCCTAGTTATTAGGGCTGCATGGTATTACCGTTATACCGGTAAACCGCAATACAAACTGAAACAGGTGCATATCGCGATACATTTGTAATGTACAGGTACACTGATGATCATGTTTTGTTTTTCAAAATTATCTTGCATTTTCACTTTTTTATAAATTGAAAGTCATATACATTAACAGATACAATGCCGAATTAACTTTAGTTGGGACTTAAAACTGTAACTAACTTGTGCTGTTAAAAACCTATTAGAAGGAGCTCTTTTAAACAAATTATCACGGGATAGGTTTTTAACAGCCAATTTAGAATAGAATGTAAACATAAAAATATGAAAAATGTCCAACGGTAAACACAAGCCAATTTGTTTTTCTTTCGGAATATGTTGCATTATGCATTGCAATATATATACAAGTGTATCGCAATTAGGAATGCAACCATGCAGGAAGGCCACAATACGATACCTATCTCGAGACTGCTGCCACAATTCGATTTGTATCACGATACACAGTCAACAAATAAAAAATAAATACAGCTGTTTTATGTCGATCATAGCTTGCATAACAAAGACAACCAAAACGTTCTGACTTCTGAGGTAATATGATTTTATTCATTGCAATACACAACACTGACATTAAATTATTGCCTGAACAAAGTCATTTTTTCTATTTTACAAGACAAGGAATTTACACTGTGACTGTTTACAGTTTTGTATCGTAGTCTATCCGATTTACTGGTTAAACTGTATTGTGTATTGTATCGTATCATATGCCATGTATCGCAATGCATCAGTGTACCGGTGTTTCGTTGCACCCTTAATTGCAATGTTTCATTGCACCCTTAATCGCAGTATATCTCAATACAAAATGTGAAGCAATACACAGCCCTAATGATATTAAACACATCTCAGACTATGCACCCTTAGAGTGCTGCCATCATTGGTCAGTTCAATGTCCTGCTAAATTGACTGACACAAACTGGATTCCAATTAAAATTAGAAAGCAATTTAGGCCATTGCAATGGCAAATAGTGGATCAAATATGAAATGAGACAAAATCCGTGTAGTTTATTCCTTTATTAAAGGAGGTGTTCAGGAGGGCTGGCAGCATAATAATTAGTGATGTTTATCTCCATTTGAGTTGTTGCATAGTTCACATATTCTTTCTTCTCTATTAGTGTACTATCTTTCAGTTTCTATTGCATGGTAGATTGGGGTTATTAGCGTAGATTTTGTGAAGGGAATTCTAGTATTTAAAAGAAGGAAAGTGAGGTCTTTTTCTAGATTTAGTTGTGTCTTAAATAATTTGTAATAAGTTGCTTTGGAGGAATGTTCTAATTTGGATTGCCAGTACTTCAGCCATCATGAATCCTCCTGTATTTGTAAATGATATTCCTAAATGTACATATTCTTTCACAATTTCCAATTTGTTTCCTTGAAGAATAAATGAATAGTCTTTATATGTATGTCTTTTAGCAAAGATTAATACTTTTGATTTTATATAGTTAACGTTTAACTTTCAATTTATGCAATACTGGCGGAAATGATGTAACAAGATTTGGAATTCAGAGGAGCAATTTTAAAGTTATTTTTCCTTACATCACTGTCTGTTTCTTTGTTAAAATCTTTAAAGTAGTCAAATAACCTTTCAGTACTTATGTCCAATTTTTTCCACTTGTTTTTATTTACAAGAGTCATTAAAAGATGACATACCCTGTTCCTGCAAAGTTTTGGTAAGGTTTGAGATTGTCAACATAGAAACCAAACAAGAGTCATAAGAAGATGACATATCCCCCCTGGTTCCTGCAAAGTTTTAGAAATAATCTGTTTGATTGGCATTCATAGAAGTGGAATGGAAATGAGGAGAAACTTTGCTTATAGATACACACTTCTTTATTTGCAATGTGCACATTGTAAATAAAGAAGTGTGTATCCATAAGCAAAGTTTCTCCTCAAGTTTGAGAAAAGGACTGTCTTCATAGAAATCGAAAAAATAAAAATCACAAAATTACTAAAGTAGCAAAAGTAACAACTATCATGTCCGTTTAAGACATCGGTAAAGTTTCACTGAAAGATATTTTTCGATACTTAGCAGTTTTTTTAATTCTGCTTTGTAAACAAAATCTGTCCCTTTTTGAGACTGTTTCTTTGGTAATAAATAAACATAAAATATGAAAACATTCTTAACTGCTAAAGGCACTATATCAGCACTTGTTTGATATATCTGTAAAGTTTAACTAAAATATTAAGTGTTTTCTGCATTTTTGCTTCGGGAACAAAATTTGTTCCTTTAGAGACGGTTTCCATGGAAACCTAAGAAAAATACAAATCACAAAATTCTCCAAATGACAAATGGCACCACTTCAGTATCTGATTAATCTACCTGCAAAGTTTGGTTGAAACATATTGAATAGTTTTTTAGTTCTGTTTTGGAAACGAAATGTACCCTATTTTGACAAAGTCCAAACTGTTTCAATGGAACCTAGAAAAATAAAAATCTCAAAATTCCCAAAATAGCAAAAGGCTCCACTTCAGCACCTGATTGATCTATCTGCAATGTTTGGTTGAAAAATATTGGAAAAATATTGAAGTTTTCAATGTTGAAAAATATTGAACAAGCCCAAATTATCTCCCTTTGACTTTAAGATGATTGATTAATAGCTGCTGTGCAGATTTAGGCCTTTATGGTTGGGAGGGGTTGGGTGTGCCAGTGATTTTTCTGTGGTTTCTGTCCAAGAATGACTTTTCTTTTATGCACACCCCACCCCATCCCACACCACACCACACCACACCACCCCACCCAACCCCACATGCCATATATGCGGCTGCAGAGATGAATGTAAATGTGAATGGTAGAATACAAAACCTTGCTCATTTGTAGGCAAACGAATGAATGAGCCACGAAATTCTCTGTCATACTTGTCATCTATCCTTCACTCTTCTGTCTATTTCTTTCAGCCACATTGTTCTTTCTGACCAAGTTTCACAGCAGGTATTTCCCTGAAAGTGAATTTTTTTTATTAAATACACAGTATTTATTAGCAGTCATACTTAGGCTTTGATATTTTATTTGTTGGTTTACGAGTCCGGCAAAGCTGAAAACAGCAAATCCAAATAAAAATAAATTGACATTTCAGGTTTTTTTCATTGCTGGCGCTTATTATTTCGTCGAAAAAATATTTGACCTTGATTTGGTGAACTGCAACCTAAATAGACTGTTAAAAGCCTTTTCTGTAATAATTTGCATAAAAGATCACCTATTGGAGCTCTTTTACAAATAATATTACAGGAAAGGTTTTCAACAGCACTATTTAGTAACAGATTTCAGTTATACTTTAGTTATATTTACAGTATATTTCAAGGGAATTTTATCTTTTTTTTACCACCTTCATTAACACTTCAAAGAATTTGTTTCTAAATTATGACCACCAACATGAATTTTTAACCCAAATGTTTTGTAAACCAACTAATAAAAACTAAAAGGCCTTAACTTGTAAAGAAAGAAGCACATTTCAGTTGAAAGTTTGCCATTTTTAAGACCATTTTTCAGAACCACCTTGATCAAGTCAAGCATGGCCGGGGGAATTAAACTCATAAGTTTCATTCACAAATGCTAACATTTGTGTTGTTTGCAATTTATAATACAAAAAACAAGTTTTTATTTTAATGGCATATTTTGGAGTTTGTAAACTGAATCCATGAGCCCAACGCACGACTGCCATGAAAGACTAACCACAGTTGGTGTCTAACAAACATGACACTGAAAGTATTACAAAATAATTATGAAGAGTTTAAATATTATAATTTATAAGATTATAAATTCACCTCATAATTCTTATTAACATGAACAGACCGTATTTGAGGTTGGTTTTTATTATAACGATTAATAAGGCTTTTGTGACTATGACAGACCTGGTTTAACTGAAATTGTCTTCTTGCCATTAACCCTAACCGTGCGGCTCACGGAAATATCCGGGTCAGGCTAGTAGCACGGTAAGGGTTAGTAGCTGAAATATTGCTCAGGCAGCACAAAACAAACCTTGGTTGAAAATTATCTCCCTCTGATCATTGATAACACAACTTGACTATTCTTGTAAAAACTGGCTCAAAAATGATAAATCAAACACATGAAAATTAATAGGAAGGCATATTGTGCTCATTAATTGATCCACTTTTAAAACCATCAAAGCTTCGTACTGAACAAATATTGGATGGTTTGGATAAATTGTGATCGTGTGTATGTGTCAACAAACAAACATTTAAACTGTTTGAGAGGCATTTTAGAAGTTGTAAGTACAGAATGGGACAAACTTTATGATCAACTTTTTTTATTGCAAAGTACTGTGCAATAAAGAAGTTGATTCTCCATAAAGTTGTCACAATCAGAACTGTTTGAACTTTTTTTTAATCACTCAAAAGAGATTAGGTTTAGTCAATGCATATCAATGTCAACCTTTGGAGCGTGATTTCACCGTACAAAGCTCAACCTAAATAAACTGTTGAAAACCTATCTTGTGGTAATTTGTTTTGAAGAGCTCCTATTGAAGAATGTTTGAAGGAAAAATGTCTATTGTAACGCAGTTTATTCCCAGATAAATAGGTTTTGGTTAACAGTCATGCTTTGTGGAAATCTTGAATGGGTGTATGATTTTTTTATTTTGTCCCACTTCTTTGTTTAACAACTCAATTAAATCAGACCACATTCCAATCAAAACTATCATAAGTCATTAAAATTCACATAAGAATTTCTATTATACTTGCAACAGATAATTTTAAGGACTCTTATGTAGTCATTCTAGCAAATAAATTTTGACATAACTTCATCTCTTTCCGGACTTAATGGTTATTTAACCACTAGGCTGGATTTTTGTTCGGGACTACTTTTAAATAAACATTTGATATCCCACTCTTTTTCTTCAAACTATTCAAAATAATTGTATTTGTTTTAACCCTTACCACGCGGAACACATAATATTTCAGTTACCCTTGACTTGTGCTTGACTCCCACAATATGAAGAAAAATCCTTGTCAAAATGGCTGTGTGGGGTCTGGCATTGTCGTGTTGGAAGACCAAACCTGGGCTATGTGCTTCCAGAAATGGCAAAAGTTCTGGTGCCATGGATTGCATTGTCACAGAAAGCACCATACACCATGACACTTCCGCCTCCAAATCTGTCAAATTCCTGAACACAACACTAGGCCTAATGTTTATGACGTCGCCTCCCCACCCTTGTCCTACCATCAGCAATCAGACCCACCGCGACAAGCGTAGAGAGCAGACGTGTGCATTGCACCTCGCACTGTCTGCTAGGCCTAGAACCCGCGCGCTCTCTATTCACGTGGAACCGGGCCAGCTTGGATATCCTTTGGACTCAACGTGTCACCAACAATGCACCTACTATGTTGGATAGTAATTCACCACGTTCACTGGACAAGCGACTGCCGGCCTGCCTCATACAGGCAATTCA
>JAULCD010265202.1:0-16117 GCA_032361085.1 Calliostoma canaliculatum
ATACATACATACATACATACATACATACATACATACATACATACATACATACATACATACATACATACACACATACATACACACATACATACACACACGTGGAACTTAATCAAGCACCACCAATTTCCTACATACATACATGCATGCATACATGAATATAGACAGACAGACATAATACACACACATACATACAGACAGACAGACAGACATACATACATACAGAAAGACAGACAGACAGACATACATACATACATACACACACACAGACATATACACCTGGTTTTGGGGACATAATAAACAAATGAGGTGTTGAACCAAACAGTTTACATAAAAGTTTCTTCTCCGGGTTTGGAAACGAATGCATGAACTTTCCAAAATGTGTGCACAAGTTCCACAACATCCACGTTCACATTTTGTGACTTTGAATTCTGTAAAATCGCCCTTTGAGTCGAATTCAGCTCGTGCTAGTATCTGTTATAAGTTACCACTTTGGCGTTTACTTTTTATCATATTAACATTTGCAATGATTTCTTTAATCTTGAGATCCCTATTTAAAATTGGAATAGTTTGTTTAATAGTATTGAATAATTTAGAATTCTTGGGGATACATAAGCTAGATTGATCTTTTAAAAATTATTTTCCAGCATTGTCAAATGTTTTGGGTTTTTTCATCACGGGAGCTGCCTTCTTGATATCATTTTCAAAAAGTAAATTTTGATATCCGCGCTTTTGTAAATATAATTGTGATTCAATATGGCGTCTTTTGGTGTTGATTTATCAGACACAATCATGCAAATACGCCTGAATAAATTGTATAGAATGCTTCTTTTTGTATTATAATGGAACATTTCAAATGTAAGTTCGAGCATGTGTCCCACGACAGTAAAGAAACCGTAGCTGTTGAGCTGTCTGTCAAGAACGACCTGAAAGGTGATAACTCTCTCAAAAGTTTGTACAGGTGCACGCCATTCATTTGTTTCTTATGTCTATGATGACATCCGTCGCTCCCTAATCGATCATGTGCTTGCTGCATCAGCATTGCAAGACAGAGTGTCCATGTGTGATATATTTGACGACCGTCCACCCAATGTGAGCAGACACAGACCATTTTGTTTAGAGTCCTTAATAATGACATTGTAGATGACGCTCCAACTGACTTCAACAAAGTTAGTCTAAATTAAAGAAAACTCAGCAACGACACAGCTAAGTTGTCAGATGCCCTACTGACAGATAGTCTTGATGATTTTAAACCCACCACAGAAACTGAACTTGACATTTTTTGTAGTAAACTGTGTAAGCACATGGTATCTATAGCCTATATGGGAATTAATCCCACATAAACGGTACAAACCTCATCTGAAGCCATACTAGTGTGAAGAACTTAAGCAACTTTATATACAAATGAGACGTGTACTGCAGCGTCGGTTTCAACGGGTAAGCCAAGGGGAAATGCTCATCCTAGCTATTCTCACTACAAAGACCTTAAGCGTGAATTTAGAAAATCTTAGAGACATCACATTGAAAAGTACCAATTGCAAATATTTCCGGACGCAGATAATTTGACCAAACAGCTTTTTGCGACTCATGAAATCACGAAAAAAGCAAAAATCTGTTGACAAGGGAGCAAATATGAATTTTGGCAACAATCAAATCTGCGTTATGCAAAAAAACAGCTCTTAGCTGGGGTCAATAATTTGAAAAAGTTATTTTCACCTCTGAATAATGAGGCTTTTGACAAAGACAAACTTATCTATGTACCGTCCAATGACAATATTCCAAGTGTGAATCAGGCACCCATTCCAGAAATTACATCCTTAGAGGTAACCGAGATCACTTGGTCCTTAAAAAGAGGGAAGGCTCCAGGAATCGACAATGTTTCAAACGAACATCTGGTTTGTGGTAGCGATATACTATGTACGTGATTGTCCCATGTCTCTAATGCTCTCAAGAAAGGTATGATTGTTACTTTATTTAAAGGAGGCAATAAAAAGCGCACTGATCCTAACAGTTACCGGGCCATCACCCTACTGTCTTCTATCTACATGTTGTTTGACGAATCCTGCTTTCACGACTTGTAAAGCACTGTCTACCTTCTCCACTCCAGCATTGATTACAGAAAGAAACAGATTCGACCATGACGTCTGTATTACTTCATGAATGCGTTCACGTCTGCAAGGAGAACATTAGCCGTTTGCATGATTCCTTGATGCAGAGAAAGCTTTCGACTGTTTCGGGCATTCAGGTATCTTCTACAAGCTAAGGCAACTGAAAATCCAAGATAAGTATCTGACTATTATTCGGTCAATGTACCATGAAACGGAGAGTTGTGTGTTATACCGAGGATACTTGAGTAATTGGTTTCAAATACATCAAGGTACTCGACGAGGAGGCGTTCTATCCCCATGGCTCTACACTGTATACGTGAACGATCTTTTTCAGCTTCTTTCTGCCTCTAACTATGGACTGACTATTCACAAACTTCCATGTTGTGCTCCCACTCAAGCTGATGACATTACATTGCTTTTCGTTACAAAGGGTGGCCAGGATGAACTGATTGCTATTTGTTATTCCTACAGAACTAAGTGGAGATTCAACTATAATGCCTCCAAAAGTATGTGCTTGTTTTAATGAGTCTGACAGTATGTATAAACGGTCAAAACTATCCTGGTTCCTTGGCTCAAAGTTTGTCGCTGAATGCTTCTCATATACTCATCTTAATATCAAAGTTACTAAACGGCTCAGTCCCGCTGATCATGTTTCTGATATAAGCAGAAAATTGAAATCAACGTTTTTTTAGCTCAACAAATCTCGGAATACATTAAGCTGACTTTCACCCGTTAACGTCAGTGGCAATATACCAATCTGTTGTGCTCCAATGTGCTCTGTATGGCACGGAGGTGCTGTACAATACAGTATGCAGCTAGAATGTGCTGATATTTTTTTTCTTAAAACTGCTGCAAAATTTGCCTGTGAGATCCCGCACAGACGTTGTTCTCTCACTACTTGGAGCCCTTCCTCTAGAAGCCCTAATCAACACAAGAAAACTCTGTCTCTTTGGCAAACTGGTTAATTGCCCTTGTAAGTACACCCGCACGGTTCTTCAGATCGCAGCTCTATGAAGACAATACCTATTTAGTGTATATTCCTGAGGTCAACAAGCTTGCAATTAGGAGATAAACCTGCTGTGTTTCCAAATCAGAGAACTGTTATATGAAATTGATACCTCTAAATTTGACATTTAAAACCGAACGCACATGTGAGGTTTCAAATGTCAAATTTAGATGTATCAATTTTATATAACAGTCCTCTGATTTAGAAACACAGCAGGTTTATCTCCATTTTACCTTAACGAATTATTGTAGATGGAACTCTTTTGCTTGGTGTATGCTGTTGCGTAATGCTACCTAACTTCCGGTAAACAAAAAAAACTCTCCCACTATAAGGGGTGTTATGTCTTGAATTTTGTATTAAACAAATAAACACATATTGAATAAAAACACCACTACTTGTTCTTGATTGAAACATTCATTTGAATATTATTTCCTTCATTCGCATAAGATTATCACTATTAATCAACACCCCTCGCACATAAATAGATCCTTCCGTGATCTAATTTCCTTCTTATTAACAACAGCTGTGTTGTCATTTTGTCGAAACTACTTATACTCGATCACGTGGTTCGGTAGCTTTTTTCAAATTAGGTGATTAAATTGTGTCAACTCTTTTCTAATTTAAATGAAAAAGACACACCTCAACCGTTCATGGATACAAGAAATAGACGGTTTACAAATATAACCCTATGAATAAGTTGTTGGCTGAGGCTGCCATAAAATCTTCTTTAAAATTTGGGATTGTGGTATGAAATTTTTAAGACAGATTGTCGTAACGTTTTGATGGCCTTGACATTGAGTGAAGGTGTTATGGCCGATGTGCGTTGTTACACATTTCATTTACCATAAGATGTGCCATGTAGGTACACTTTATGATAAGATAAGTATTTGTCAATGTACATTTTACATTTAGGAAGGTATTGTTCCATACAGATATTGTTTAGTTCTTTGATAAAAGCGCATAACATCCTAAAATCACTTGAACCGTGAACATGCGACGAGAATCAAATTGCGAGCGGCGTTTGAAGATTCAAACTTTATTCAGTTTGTAGCCTAACATAAGTCTAATTTGAAATTTGGTAGACTAATAGTAATAACATTATTTTGTCACAGATGATTTCAACAATGGAAATTTTGATGTGAGCATTGAAAGTGAAAAAACATTTTTTTTAAAAACACAACAAAAACACACAATAGTATGACGAAGGTCGTTTAGTATTCTATATGTATAACTTTGATCACTTTAATTGACCAATCAGAATCGAGTATTCATCCATGTTTATGATAGAGTCAAGTGTAACCCGAAGGACATAAGACACTGCTCAGACTGGTTCCTTCCCAATACTTCAGTCCAGGAAACGAAAAGTTAAGGCACTTGTGCTTGAAACAGAAACTACGTTTGGCTTCTGACCCTGAACTGTCTTTCTACAATGATAGGTTATAGCCCCATATACTATGGAAACTAAGACGAGTGAACAGCAGATATCAACAAGTATATATGTCTATATTTTGTTATGACAGACACATGCCTGTTCTGCAAAATGTGCATCCAGTGCTTGCCTCTTCATCTTTTCCATGACTGCAGTGACATACTTGTGCCCAATATATCTGTACAATATGTGGAATAAAATTCTTGACTATTTCAGTGCAGAAACGCGTTCGGTTTTAAATGAATTTAGAGGGTATTAAATCTATGTTAACCTACCTATAAATTGAGACAACAGTGGGGTTATCTCCTAATTAACCACCCTCTGATTGACCAATCAGGATCGATTATGCATCTAAATTCATTTAAAACCGAACGGGTTACCGTGAGGTTTTAAATATAAATTTAGAGGGTATTAAGTCTATGTTAACCTTCCCTCTAAATTGAATACATAGTAGGGTTATAACGCGGCGTTTTTATAACGTACTCTTTACGATAGGGAAATTACACTGGTGATGCGGACTACAGTCCTACTCAATAAACTAACAGGAGTGGTAGGTAGTGCGAGTATCGGTGCCGCACATGGCGAATTTCATGGTATACGCGTCTTGGGACAGCTATTTGTCGTATTTGTTCGCTTATTAAAAGCTACCAGATATTGTATACTTTTTTACCACGCATTAGAATTATTTTTTTAAATTGTTGACAACAAGTTTTAAATAAATAAAAGAAGCCTTCCCCCGTAACTATTTGAACTCGTCGAAATGGATCTCATTGTTGCGTAATAGTTAACATTGTGACCTCATGATGTGACGTCATAACATCGTCACAAAGGAACATAACGTCATAGTCAAACCGAAGTAGCGCCAAAGTTTAAAATTTTCGCTTATCTTTAAAAAGTTTAAAATTAAGATGTTTATGGGGATGTCACATAAAGATGTAATAATTCTGAGCAGTTTTTAATGAAATCTGCATCTTTAACTCCATTTTACAGCGGACTGATTTTTTGAAGCATGAAGCGAATTGAAAGAAGATTAATATTTTATTGCGCGGTGATGCGGTTTATTTATTTAGCGGTGGCTCAACATAGATTAACCACCCTCTGATTAATCAATCAGGATCAATTATGCATCTTAATCATGGTAGAATAGTTCATAATTGTCAAGATCATGAATAATATCTATGCACATTGTTTTGTAATTGTTAGCTCCATTATAACCACAGCTCGACCTTTATCGGCCTCTTAAATAACAAAACTTTTATCATTAAAAATATCTTTAAAAGCATTTTGTTCTGAATTAGAAATGTTAGATTTGTTAAAATAGGAAAGTTAGACACAAAAATTAAAAGAATTCAATATTTCTTAGTTTAGGACAATAGTCATTGATGTCCGAGTGAAGTTCATTCTCATTTATCCTGTTTGGTATTGGGGTAAACTTTAGTCCCTTGTTGAGTATCCGTTTTTCAAGTTCACCAAGTTTCCGAGAAGTTAGGTTGATGACATGGACGTCTACTTCAGGTACTTGTGATGTGGTCGCGCCATCGCGGGTTGAGCATCAATCTGATTAAAACCAGTCCTGTTGCTCTGTGCGCTTTTCTCCTCTTTGCATTAGGATCTGCGCGCCCCCGATAAAAGGTCATGACAAATTGACCCCTGAACCAATGAATCAGCGTGCTGCTTCCAAATCGTGGGTTATAGCGGGGCGGGGCTTTTGAATTCTTTTAGCCAACACCAAAATGCCGAAAGAAGCTTCAATCCGATTGGTTGAAAGTGAATTGTCTTTGAAAGGTCAGTTTGTCGTGACCTTTTATTGGAAGTCCCCAGATTGCAAGGTAGCAATGGAACTGGTTTTAATCAGATTGGGTTGAGCTTCGGTCTAGTTCCAAAAACGGTTGTTGTTGTTGTTGGTGGTACTTCCTCCATTTGAACTTGATGTATGTCCTGACTTTGGATTGTTGATGTCCTCTCTCCGCTTGTTTCTTATGTTATAAACCTGATGAAACTCGGAAGAGTTTAAAGAGTTGAAATAAATGAAAAAAAAACCCAATCTAATCTATTATTCTTTTTGTACTATATTTTCAAACCTGAGAGTTGCACCATCGCTTGAATAATTTA
Organism: Calliostoma canaliculatum; assembly: GCA_032361085.1. Taxonomy (NCBI): domain Eukaryota; kingdom Metazoa; phylum Mollusca; class Gastropoda; order Trochida; family Calliostomatidae; genus Calliostoma; species Calliostoma canaliculatum. Next base: position 6,653 of record JAULCD010265202.1, read on the forward strand.
CGGCATGATTTGATTTGACGCGGCAGGGGTTCGAGCCTGGCATTAAACGTTAGGAGGAGAATGATAAGTGTCAAAGATAAAGATGAGAATAAAGAGAAGATAGAAGAAAGAATAGGGTGGGGTGTAAGAGAGGGGGGTGAGGAGGAAGGTGGGGGTAAATAAAGGAACAGGAGAGGGTATAAGGGAGGGGAGACCAATAAGGAGAAGTGGGACTAAACATTTTTGTTTACACTGTGGGTTTTTTCAAAAGACATGTAGACGAAGGCGTTTTTGTACAGTGAGACGAACTCTCACATATTCTATGAAGTTACATGCACTTAAAAATGGTGGTATTTAAGTGTGGTAAAACAGTTTCATTTATAAATATGTGTTTTGAATTTAGGTGAAACGTGTTTAATTGATGCCAAACGAAGCAGATGCTAACACATTTCAGACGCTCTTTCCTTTATGGTTTCAAAAGTCGAAAAGTTGTCTGTGTCACCGGAAGCGCTTCATTTTGACCCGAAGTACAACTTCCGTCGACCGGAAGTCCATAACGTCTCTCATCTCTTTGGCATGTTGATCTCAAGCTATCATTGAATTTTCATTCCCTGTTGCTAGTAATTCCCCAAACTACTTTAACCCTGTGTGTGCAAGCATACATGAAAAAAATCTTTGGATTGAATGCACTTTAAACGAAACAACTGTATGCTTAACGAGAGTGTTCGATTATATAAATTTAGTGACATTGAACTTTGGTTTAATGTAGCCATCTTCTCAGGACAAGGGAACCACTGACCATTATTACTAAATTGCAGATTTTTGCGTTACTGAATTGCAGTGGTTAACGGTTTGTGTTAATCGAGTTTTTGCGCCAGTGACCTGTGAAACCTTCCCACTGGCAACCCCCAGGAAGTTAAAGCGCTTTTTAAATGGATTATTATTTTTGTTACTTTTATGAACAAATAGTTATGAAAATATTTGTTGTCTTGAACGAACAATTAGCCTCGTCTGACACAAGGGGTTTCATGAACCACCCTTCTGAAAAAAAAGTCTAAATTTCAAAAAAAATTGTTGATAAACATTTATATTTTAACCATATCAATGGCATGAGTAAACAGTTAAACAACACAATAGTTAACAATACTTATATATTTTTGGGTAATAATATACCAACTTTAAATGAAACATATTTGTACTTTAAAAAACAAGAAGAAATATATATGAAAAACTAAACACTAAGTTAATTGTTACTAAGCGATACCGAAATGTATATTTCTTGTTCTGTTCTATTGACTCCAACCAAATATAAACCTGTTTTAAGTTCTTTTTTAATCACAATGTTTTAAATATGTTTATACATATAGCATGGTTGCATAGTTAGTGCATAACTTCGGTATAACAATGAGGCCTTGTTGAGTGAGTGGATGAAATAGAGTTTTACATGGCTTTCAGCAATATTTCAGCTATATCGTCATGTGGTATACAAGAGGCACACCGAGGTAGTAGCAGATGAGAAGAAGAGACTGACCAAAATAAAGGTACAGCAAAAGATCCCCATTTTAGCCGGCTTGTATGTCAAGCATGGTGTTACTAGGGTCCTATTATTTCGCATTTGTTAACAGTCTGGATAAAATAAGCAAGCTAGTCAAGTATCTGCTATTAGTTCATAGACAAAGAAATGTGCATATAAAAACATGGATTTTACAAAAATCAGACAAAGTGTTATTCTACGTTGTTAAATATCTCTTTCCTTCTTGCAAAAAAAACAATTTTGGTCGAAACGAAAAAACATCATCTTCTTTAAAATTTGTTTTAAATCCGTATAAACTAATTTTATTGGTTTAATTTTATCATTAAGGCGACTTTTCTGAAAGACCAACTCTAGTTCAATCGGAAGTAAAGTGCGAGGTTTATATAATATTATAAATATGCTTTAGCTAGCAGGTCGATGCCTATTACGTTATTATCAAGGGATAACAGAATTATTCGCATTCTCAACTCTTTAGTCAACATCGTGAGTCTATCGTCTTGCTAGTGGTTATCTCCTGACAAGCAAACGGTCAGATTGGAGTAGTCAGTGTTACATAACATGGTCCCAGCTATCGTGTTATGATAACTGGACAGCCGACGTTCTGCTTGTGCTGGCGGACACGAGTACCCCGGATGTAACTTGGAGACTGCCACTGCTGAAAAAGGGAATCAAATAGGTCAAATATGTTATGCAGAGATGTTTTTGCAAAACTAAATAGTGAGCCGTTATTTAGACATACAGTCCCTTTTGGAAAGCTGTACCATTATATAGTCACACATTGGTTCCTCATTACATAATCATACATTGGTTTCATTGTATAAGAATCATATATTGGTTCCCGTACCATAATGTAATCAAATACTGGTTTCTAGGGTGCTGTATTATCACGTTCGCATCTTTTGGTTCCTGGGAATGCTGTACAACCATAATGGCATACATTGGCTCTTGTGGACCTGTTTCTTTATTTAACCATACTATTATAACTATATGATGTACTATTATATAATGATGTCATGATTCGTAGACAAGTGATCCTTTATATTGTCAAACATTGCAGTCATTTGATTTTGCAATGCTGAACCACAATACAATAAAACATTAGTTTTTGAGACAGTGTACTACTATCTATAGTTACATACTGTATTTTTATGAGGATATATGTGTTCCTGATATAGTTTACTATAAACATTCGTACTGGTTTCTGAGACGTTTTACCATTATATAAACCCATTATTTAGCACTTGTTTTCTGTATATTTATATAGCACTGGTTTCTGTGCCATTATATAGCACTGGTTTCTGTACCATTATATAGCACTGGTTTCTGTACCATTATATAGCACTGGTTTCTGTACCATTATATAGCACTGATTTCTGTAACATTATGTTTCCCTTTCTATCGGCAGTCCATTCTTGTCAATATGCGTCGTATATAAGCTGGTATCCTTTTCCGTTTGTAGCATTCTTTGGGCAGCACATTTGGGGCCGAGAACCAGCTTACATCATAGCATGATGTCCATTTTCCATACACACATTATGAAAGTGCTTGTATTGATAAACAAATGAGAAGCAAACTATATCATTTTATTCAGTTTCGCATCAACAGAATCGTTACTTTTATTTCTTATAAAAAATATGAAAACAAGTCCTCGTTCCCTCGTCACTTTTAAAACAATATGCCCGAGAAACATTTATTTGTTATGCAGCCTTAGATTTTGTACTTCGTTTTGGGCACACACTGTTTTTGAGATACTGTTGCGTATATACACTTAAATATGTTTCTAGGTCCGTAGATGTGCTGCATGACTGTAACTGTGAAGCTGTGAGTGACAAAGCACACGTAAAGGCACTTGATTCAGTTGCATCTACACGTCAGATTTCGGGTTGAACAGGTGTCACCTATAAGTTGTATCAATGTGGTTCTTAAAAATTCCATGCTTCCAGTACTGAAGACCTCTATACATGTCTCACACTATTTTATCCTGTAAGATAGTTAAGGTATAACAGTAAAATTATTTACCTGTCAATGTATCTGCGAACTTTTTGAAAAGACACATTATCAATATTTTATTTGAGTCTTATCCTAAACAATATGATACTTAATCTGTACTTAGACGAGTGTTAATGAAACGATGTTTTTGAGTAAAGGTAATTGAACCTAACTGACGAAATGCCTGATGGAAGAAGACAAAGACTTATTTTGTTTTTTTTGTCCTTACTTCGTCTATTTACTTATAATTACCTTGTAGCTTTCTCCCAAAATCAGCGTTAATTATTTCCCGCCAAATATCTATCTACACAATTAAATTAAACCCGTTGTTAGTACAGATACACATATATACTCCCTGTGACCTGGTTGCCATTCATCTGATGAAGAAGTAAGTTAAGCTCATACCCCGAAAAGCTCCCTGAATTAGTCTTTTATCACTCCCAAAAGGCATTTACTCATTGTATTTTTCTGTCGGGAATCAAGGATATACAATCAAGGCACTTATGAGGAAAATGAAAGCAACTTTGGCAAAAACGCTGTGTGTAATTATAACTAGTTTTAAATGAATTGCTGAATTTAGTTTCCGCCAAAGCATATTTCATACTACTCTACAATAGCCTTTGTACAACTATATGATATTTTTTAAAGACCTAAAAACATCTCTTATATCTACAGTTTTGAAACATTATAAATGTTTCAAATGATTTAAAAAGTTACAGTTAACTGTAACAATATATTTTTTGGCCTTAATTTATAACTGTACCTATTCTTGATATATGTGTGAATAAATTCAAATTCATCTTTATGTGTGTTTGTATTGCTTTGTACATGTATTTTTAGCACTGTCGTTTTCTAAATATAATTTAATTAAACGTATGTAAACCAGAATACAATGTTCACGTTTTAAAACAAACAACATTTATTTTTACTTTACGTTTTACACTCTGAATTTGAAATACGACATTTAATACAAAGAGAAAAATTAGCCTACTTTAGCAGTCATTGATATCATGTACTTCAAATTTAGAACAGGTACAGCAATGTTTAATGTATCGACATGTTGCAGTACAGTAGCTTAAAACAGTATGTTGGGGTGTTTACTGATAATCAAATTACAGTTAATATTCGCCCTAATCGTATCTGAGATGATTCTTTTTGATCAAAGTTCATCTATTGAATTCTGACCCCACTAGTCCCACTACGGTCTCCCCCTATTTTATGATAAGTCACTACACGCTTCTGTAAGAAGCTTACACAGGACGCAAAGCCTATGTTTACCATACTTATTAGGATAAGTGCAGAGGAGAATGTGATATGAATTTTTCCTCATTGAAACGCATGTTTGTTATTGTAGTAATTATGTGTGTTCGTACACCTTATTAAAACCTTTTGTTAAAATTAAATGGGGGTTTTCTAAGATGGTTTTGTGTGTGTGTGCAAAATTTAATAATTGTTAACACGAGAAAGTATTCACGTTTTGTAGAAACACTCACTTATGGCACTATCCCCGTTTCCTGTTATCACCGCGTCCTTCAATCTTTGTAATCGCGATCCAAACCTATGGGGACATGAAATCCCTCGTTGAAAAGTTGTTGATCACCACTAATAGTCACCTGTACTGTAGCGAGGTGCCCGTAAATGGCATTGACAATCAATTTAAAACTCAATAACTTTACATTTTAAAGAAGTGACTTTATATCACCCAGTTAAGTTTGTCATTTGATTTGCATGTAGTTTTGTTACGGCTGTAATAGTTCTAAACCGCATATAGTAAGCTGATATGAGGCTGGTGGTGAAGTCGTCTGCTTAACACGAGGACGAGCGACAACTGGCCATGTGACACCTCATTTGCATATAGCCGTGCCTATCCTGAGTGCTGATTGGTGACTTGTCCAAGGGCTCTACAGATGACCGCGCCACCTCTATAAAACAACAGTCAACCGGTCTTCTCGAATGTTTGCTTAATTCTTCTTTTGAGAAGTATACGGCAGATGATACTTTTCCTCCCGGTCATTAGACAAGAAACATTAATTTAATGTCACCCGGAAAGGACAAAATTGTGTAAATCAGGTGAAAAAGACAGTTTCAATTTGTACTGATTTTATCGTCTGCGTGTATCGTCTGCTATGCTCCAGGCGTGCCACCCCTCACAGACTCCAGCAATGTTATCGGGCATGTATGGGAGCCCCCATGGACCAGGGATGCCTCAGCCACAGTTTACATATGACTGGGTCAACAAATATAATCACACTGCGATTCCACAAGAAGGTACAATAGTGAGGATTCCCTCCAGGAGATCTGAGCAAAGAATCAGAAGACCAATGAATGCCTTTATGGTTTGGGCGAAAGTTGAGAGGAAGAAACTTGCAGATGAAAACCCTGACATTCACAATGCAGATCTTAGCAAAATATTAGGTAAGATATATTTTATAAACATGTATATGTTGTGTAATTATCTAATATTAAGTACTTTTCAGTTGGAAACAATACTGACTAACAGGCTGTGTGTGAATCAATACTGACTAACAGGCTGTGTGTGAATCCATTAATACTGACTAACAGGCTGTGTGTGAATCAATACTGACTAACAGGCTGTGTGTGAATCCATTAATACTGATTAACAGGCTGTGTGTGAATTAATACTGACTAACAGGCTGTATGTGAATTAATACTGACTAACAGGCTGTATGTGAATTAATACTGACTAACATGCTGTATGTGAATCAATACTGACTAACAGGCTGTGTTTGAATCAATTAACACTGACTAACAGGCTGTATGTGAATTAATACTGACTAACAGGCTGTATGTGAATCCATTAATACTGACTAACAGGCTGTGTGTGAATCTATTAATACAGACTAACAGGCTGTATGTGAATCAATACTGACTAACAGGCTGTGTGTGAATCCATTAATACTGACTAATAGGCTCTGTGTGAATCAATACTGACTTACAGGCTGTGTGTGAGTCAATACTGACTAACAGGCTGTATGTGAATCAATACTGACTAACAGGCTGTATGTGAATCAATACTGACTAACAGGCTGTATGTGAATCAATTAATACTGACTAACAGGCTGTGTGTGAATCCATTAATACTGACTAACAGCCTAGGCTGTGTGTGAATCAATACTGACTAACAGGCTGTGTGTGAATCCATTAATACTGATTAACAGGCTGTGTGTTAATTTGATAAGATCAACAAAAAACACCGACTTTAACATTACTGAAAATAGAAACATTAAATGCATAGTTAATGTGATCAATTCGATAGTGTCGTTTAAAGAGTTAACTTAACAAATCTTGGTGTAGTTATGTCATGTAATATTATAGATTGCAACTTCTTTAACTGTAAAGCATGACATTTCTGGGCTAGTACTTGCTCCTTCAATCACAATTCCAAAAACGTCGTGGTTCACAATTTTAAAAAGTTGCATTCCATAATATTTCATGTTAACAAATCTATTTGGCATATGCCATACGTGCGTTTATCGAGCGGTATGGGTAACTTTAAGATCAAGGAACATATGACAAATCTTTAAATGGCTCAGTTAACAATTTATTATATCAACATCAAACAAGAAACTAAAAAAGCACAAACTAAACAACAACAACCAAACAAACTAAACACGCACACACGCACGCACGCACGCACGCACGCACGCACGCACGCACTGACACACAAACCAACAACAACAAAAATAACACGCACAAAAACGGAAACAAAATGCAAATTAAAAACTTTAAAGATTAGGTGGCCAGCTAGTATTAATGAAATCGTCAATTACTCCTAAAAGTCACAGGTCGTATCGTGTTTTATCAGAACACGTTATCGTGAGAAAGTGCCTAGTTCCAAGTGGCACTATAAATCTAAAGGAATGGAATGTATGAGCGGCTCGTCTCCTATTCTTTAAAGATGTTCACTGTAAACATAAAGATAATGGCCACGAGTAATTAACGGCTCGAAGAACTGTTTTGCAGCGACTCTGTGGAGATTTTAAACAAATGACCTCTCAAGGAACGCTTGTTTTGAGTTGGTGTCATTTTACAGTCTGCCTGGCGACCACTTGTTAATGTGTGCAAAACGATACGGCCAGCGTTAAGCAGCATGTGCTTAATATCACGGTCATTTGACTGGGACTGAGCATTCTTGGATACCCCGAGAAAAGCTAAATATCAGTAGAAAGTTCATGCTTGCTACATAATACCATTGACTATATTAATAAATCAAATTTAATTATGTGTGTCAGTGTTTATATGATGGAGACTATAATTAGTTACATCAATTAAAAACATTTAAAAAGTACAAATAGCAATATATATATATAAAAGTATATGTAAGATAACATGACATAAGCTGTGAACACACTGTAAGATAACATGACATAAGGTGTGAACACATAGAATACAACTGTAAACCAGTTACCTAATTAAATCTTATAACTTGCTTTTAAAAAACTCTTGAGACCATTTTTGGAATCACAGAAACGAATTTCTCAAAACATGAACTAATTTTAAGAATTTTACATTGTCGCTGCCTGCATGCATACTATTTTTTTATAATATTATGTATTCTAAGTTCATTTAACATACAATTGCACTCAAATGTTTTCATCAGACCTACACAAGTCTTTATATTTTTAACAATATAAATATTTATTAACGATGTTTTAAAATCAATGTTATTTAAAACAGTTATTATTATACAGTTATTGTTATTATTATACTTAATTATAATTACTTACGTGTACACTTCACATTCACATACACATATATAAAAGACAAATACAAATCTGTTTCAGTATATGCTTGGCATATTTATCAACTAACAATTAGTTGACCCTCAAAACAGTCACTTAAGTTAAATAGATTCGAAACACTGCCTTTTTAGTGATCAAATAGTTTTTTCCGATACTATTTTCAGAAGCTCTTTAAAAAAACTACTGCGCGACCAGATTTTGAAAAAGTTTATTTAGATCGACAAAGCAGATTAAAATATACAAATGATGCTTTTGAAAAGATGCGTACAGGAAATAATACACAATATTAAATCGGCCATTGAAAATTTGAAACAAGTTGCACTAAAAACACGTCAACGAATATTATATTTTGTACTTGAAAATTGATGGTTACTTCAATGACATGCTACACCTTGGAAATAATTTAAGATGGGTAATGATATTTGACGTTATATTCTTGCGCATTTAACTTTCATAAATCTTCTAAAAATACCTGTATCAAATTGTGTAACAGATGAGTAAGTGAGTGTGTTATTGTTTAGGACGGTTTGGGCATCATTACAGCCAATAACGGCGTGTGTAACAAATGAGATGATTCTATATTGAGTAAAATATTGTCAGGCCCAGCTTATGTTTTTATCTATTTACAAGTTTTCTTCTGCTAACGATGGTGTTCACTCTACAAACGTTTTATGGCAGGACATGTTCTTATTATTGAGCAGGATACCCTGTCGCAACCCTTGATGTTATTACTGATTGTGAGTAACCTGCAGATGCAACTGTCATGACTGGTTGCCCTTTTGACTAAGGAATCGTCTTGAAAGACAACAGATAAAAATCATTCTCTAGGTTTGATGTTAAGATTCATGACACTATGGATGTTGCAACATACTATATACATCATACCGTATACACCATACCGTATACATCATACCGTATAAATCATACTGTATACATCATACTGTATACATCATACCGTATACATCATACTATATACAACATACTATATACAACATATTGTATACAACATACCGTATACATCATACCGTATACAACATACCGTATACATCATACTGTATACATCATACTGTATACATCATACTGTATACAACATACTATATACAACATACTATATACAACATATTGTATACATCATACTGTATACATCATACCGTATACATCATACTATATACAACATACTATATACAACATATTGTATAC
>JAULCD010265203.1:0-10193 GCA_032361085.1 Calliostoma canaliculatum
GCGCCTTCAAATTCAAGGCTACCGTAGAAATAGCAATAAGGCATCTTGTATGATGGATTCGTAAGTAATAAATAGATCCACCAGAGGTCTCCACAGTGCATCTGTGAGAGACTTGAAAACCTTGTGACACGACCCCCACTCCGTCGGAGACGGGTTGGACGGGCTTGACAAGGAGTCCGCTATGACGTTCCGGACCCCCGGAATATGACGAGCACGAACTGTAAGGTGGAGCGAGTCTATCAGTTGAAAAAACAGGAAAGCAAACCTGAGAAGTCGCCTTGACCCCGTTGACCCTTGACGGTTAATGTAACACACCACTGTCGAGTTGTCCGACTGGATGAGGAGGCGCTGGTCCCTGAGAAGTGAGGACCACGTCCTGACGGCCTTTACTACGGCAAGAAATTCCAGGTTGTTGATGTGCTGGGTTTTCTCATCCTGAGACCACAGGCCGAGGGCTGTGTGGCTCAGGAGGTGGGCTCCCATGCCTTTGTTAGAGGCGTCTACAAACAGATGTAGATCGAACGGAGGCTCTACCATGAGAACGCCGCTTGTGACGTTCGCTGGCAAAAGCCACCACCTCAGAAACCCGTGGAGATGCAGGGGAAACTTCAGGGTGCGCCTTGGAAACTGTAGGTGTGGCTTGAGGAAGCACTGCAGCGGCCTAGGCTGTAGCCAAGCTCTGTACGTCACCTGGATCTTGATCCAACGGTCCTAGGGCACTGAAAGCAAGTTTACTTATGTCTGGAAGCGGATCCTAAGGAACTGCAGTTCACCAGCCACCCCAATTGTCTGAGTAGCTTGGTGAGAAACGAGAGCTGATGACTTAACACCATGGCGTTGTCATGAACCTGCATGCCGTCGTCCAGATAGAAGCCGACCCGCATTCCCCAGCGGTAAAGGAGTGTCACAAAAGGTTGTGTAATGCGAGTGAATAGGCACGGGGCCCAGGAAATTCCAAACGGGAGCACTGCCCACTCATAGTGCATCCCGTGGTAGAAAAACTTGAGATATGTTTTGTGCTTGGGGTATATCGGGACATGCAGGTAAGCATCCTGCAAGTCCAACGACACTAGAAAGTCCCCTGGCCTGACCATCAGGAGAGGCAGAGTCAGCATACGGGAGTGAGGGGGTACCTGAAGATAGCGCTCGTTAAAAAATCTAAAGATTTACCCCATCCCCCTCGACGACAGGTAAGCCTGGGTCGGAATCTGGGGAGCTTGTGGCATAGATGTTGGCTAAAGCTAGCATGACATCAGCATCGCTAGCTAACTCTATATTCTCGTCCTTAAAGGAGGGAGAATCGCCACCGTCAAAGAAAGACTCATCACTTACCTGTGGGACCAAGTGTTGAGGTGGTTAACTAGAGTTCTGGTTACCTGGCGCAGCAGAGGCGGCAGGGCCCGAACGTCGGTGGAGTGCAGAGAACTGAGTTCTGTGACCACCGACCATAGATACCATGGGATCTGGCGTAGGGTACGCTTGCAGCCTATGCGTAGGCTTAGGGCGTACGTCAGGTGGTTGGAACGCAGCCGTATGTATAGGCTGACCAACCACTGACCCATGTGCAGAGTAGCGCTGGAGTGGCAGTGTACCCTAGCGACGAGTGACGAGGCGCATTCCCGACACTCGAAGGAGCTGACGAGGCATAAGCCAACAGTGTCGGGTGGGGAAGCCTGTAAGAAGGCGTGGGCCTGTGGCAAGGCGCCTGAGTACTCGTCTCACAAACAAGTCTCTCCCCTTCGATCTAACTAGCGATCGAACTTACCTGAGAGGTGAGGGATGTGATAAGCTGAGCATAATCAACATCCCTTATGGCTTGGCCCCCAGCCGGCGCCGAAGGCGTGGGCTGACTAGGGGTGAAGTCGTCATCAATGTTTTGCAAAGATTGAGCCACTGACGCCTCTGAACATGAACTGCTTAAGTTTAAGTCCCTACTTATACTCACGCTTGCTGTATCCATCTCGACGTCGGAGTGGTGGCTTGTGTGCTTTGGTTTTTCAGCTGAAACGTAAGTTGAGGGAGAATTAACTGAGGCACGTTTAGCTGCCTTGCGAGCTTGTTGTTTGGTGCGTTTGTTTACCGCAAGTGCATACAAATGAAAGTCAGTAATAGAGGTATCATTGCATTCATGACAACAATCATCCTGAGTACATTGCTTACCCAAACAACCGGGACAAACGGAATGTGGATCATGCAGTGAAAACCTTAAATTGCAGTTGGGGCAGACCCTTGGTTCTGCCGGCGACGCCATCTTAGAAAAACGAACAAACTATGTTTTACCAACTATCACTAAACTATCATGAATTAATACAAATTGTTATTAATTATGTTGCTAAACATGATAACTAAGCGTGAAACGCTAACGTATCGTGTTAAAACCTGATAAACTTATGATAAGACATTGAAAAACGAACTTTCTACGTTATTCAAAATGGCTGCCACTAAACTGAGAAATCACACGTGGTGATTAAACATGTTGAAAACATGAATAAACTACATGTAGTGATAGAACATGAAATGTAAAATACATTATCTTGAGAAAAACGAAGAATTAACGTTTTTAACAAGTGTCTCCACATAACCTGAGTCAGTCACTCAAAAGTGAATAAACACGTTATTAAACATGAAATAATAACACATGATGAATAAATATGTCGTAATGTTGTATTATAATGGTGAAAAAATTCCCTGAATATAGAAACAATCCAACCAAAGCGGTCACAAAATTAGTAAATCTCTCCTAATCCATGACACAGCCTGCTTGGGCAACGGTAGCAATAAGAGTGACGTCACCTGGTGATCACGTGACCCTCGATATACACGTGGAACACATTGCACAGGTGTGCTTAGGGCCACCAGGTAGGCTAAGCCAGTAACTGAGCTATTATTTTCGTTTCTTTAAGGTCGCTTTGTTAAGTAGCTCCTCTAAAGTCATGGCTACCGTAGGAATACCAATATGGCATATTGTTTGATAGATCCGTAAGTAATAAATTATGTATTTTCTGCAATTGAATGTTTGACTTCATGTGCTGTTGTTGCGAAGGGATACGCTTGGCCGAATATTGACAATGTGAGCCCTGGGACCGTCAAATGTGATCGGTTCCTCAATCATTGTGAGCGGTGGGTGCGGCTGCCCGTAGGCTTACGCTGCATTCGACTGACAGGCGTTAGTGCTGGGGGTCGTCAGTAATGATCGAGCCCAAGCCCTAAGCTATCGTGAACTAGCGTAGGTTGAGACCTATAGTATTGTGTTGAGTGTAGCTTGCGCCCCACCCAGGCTCGCTGGCGCTGGAGTGGCAGCGTACCCTAGCGACGAGGGTAGCAAGGGAGATAGAAGGTTGCACCCCTCTCACTCAACTTTGCCTGCAATGGACCAACTAGGGAATCGATAATGATTGCCTATTGTCCACAGTACTTAAAAGGGCGTAGGCTGTAGCCTAGCTCCGTAATCGGGCGTTCCCAAAAAGGATTGCGCAACCCCAACGCTCGCAGGCGTAGAATGGGTGTTGGCGCCCGCGCAGGCGTAGGAGAAAAGCCTAGGATTAGGCTTAGGCCTAGGATTACGTGCATGTAAACTTGTCTGATTGACTAAGTTTTCCCCTTCGATCCTCTAGGGATCGTATACTCACCTGTGAAGCCAGAGAACTTATTGGTTAAAATTAATCAACGTTCTCTGTGACCCAACCCCCTGCCAGCGCCAATAAGCGTGGGCTGACAAGAGGTCGGGTCACTGACAATCTATGTATAGATTGAAATACCAAGGCTTCATATGACTGAACCTAACTCGCTAAACATACTCACGACCGTCGATGTCTCCTCAGACTCGATGCTTTGCTGATTTCTTAGCTGCAACAAAAGGTAAATTTTCAGATACATTCTTAGCTGATCTACCGGCTTGCTGCTTCACACATTTGTTGACTATAAGTGTGAAGGGAATAATAACCAACTGAGCAAAACGGACCATTACAACCTGAACCCAGAAAGTGGGTCACGAAAGGAGAATGTTAACTTACGACTGTTGCCGATCCTCGGCTCGGTTACGGGAGACATGTTGAAAACTACGAACAAATTACGTTTTATTGAAACAATTCTTAACAAAAACATGAAAACATGTTACAAAGATCATAATAATCTGGGGTAAAAACTTCCCTGAAATACAGAGACTATTCACAAGTCGCAAAAAGTCGGCAGATCCCCTTACACCATACACGTTATGCTCAAGGGGCGGCAGGACCAAAAGTGAGAGATAACCACATGGCCTCATGGGCCTCGAGCAGCACGTGCAGCAGGCACTAGCCAGATGCGCTCAGGTGGAACAGCCCAGGTAACCAACAATTCTTTTGTTTCTAGGTCAGTCGCTTAATTAGGTCAGCTCCTTAGCCATCCTACTGTAATAGTACCAGACGTAATAGTAGCATTCAGTATGAGGAACTCGTAAGTAATAAATTTACCTTTTTGGAGATCCCTTGGAAGAGGTCATCCACCATAACATTAAATAGAGTGCTGCTTAATATACTGCTTTGTGGGGTGCCATTTTGAAGTTGGAATTTATCTGTTGTTTGGTTTGCGACCCCCGACAGTTAATTGCTTATTTAGTAGGAAATCCTGGATGTAGTTACTTTTTTAGCCGTTAGGCCCTTGTTTTGGAGTTTTTGTAGTAGCCCGTTATGCCAAACCATATCGAAAGCTTTTGAAAAATCTAGGAACATAGCTACTGTATACTGCCAGTTTAGTTGACCAGTTTTTATATCCTGCTCTAGGCGGGCTAGATTATCAAGGGTTGAACTTTTGGTAAAAAGCCATTTTGTTCCTGACTTATTATTTTTAGTTAGGTAGTGTTGTAGCCTATTTTTGACCATGGATTCCATGGTTTTACAGAGGTTGGAGGTGAGATATATTGGCCTGTAGCTATTTACGTCCCCTGAGGGTTTACCTAGCTTTGGTAAATGCCTCCTTCCATTGGGAAGGTAAACTACCTTTTTGCCAAACTTGACCTGACCTCAACCCAATAAATATATTATTACTCGAGAAATGATTTAATTGGTCTAACATAAACACATGAGTAGTTTTGAATATATTAAAGCTCAACGTATGATAATAATTTATTTGATTGGTTTTACCGGTTTTCATCCATTCACCGAGTGCAGTTTCGGCAAAACTCGGTTGTTAGTATTATAATATGAAAGGCGGTAACTCTAGTTATGATATCAATACAATATTTATCGCTCGCTCAATGACAGAGAAATATTTGTTAATTTTCGAAAATGTGCAGATTATAGGACCTGTTTCTTGTGTTAGACGCAAACAATATCGCCTTTGTTATTATATGTGGATGCTAATCACTTATTTAATATGGTTTTAAAAACGTAGCATATCATTCTTCATCTCTTCGTAAATTTTGTTTGTTTGGTTTTTTTTGTAAAATTCTTTATATTGGTTAATAAGTAAAATACTTTGCGACGGATTAAATTTAATGGACAAATGTTTTCCGCGAAAGGCGCAAAAATTAATCCCCCGCGAACTATTATGCTTTTACAGTATTTGTGTGAGGTTGAAAAAGTATTTTTACAAACAAACAAAACAATAAATACATTTCTGAAAACACACAATTTTGATAATTTATATTATAAATATCTTTTTTGACATGTTCGTTACAAGCTAAAACCAGTCTTTGAATTGCTTGTCTTTGTTGTGACGTGATTAAAGACAATATCCAATGCCCTCCAACTTCGACTCAAACGATTCACATTATTCGTAATTTTGAATCATACAATTTTGAGCTGGTGCTTAAAACTCGCAGACAAATTAACAAACTGGATATACTGCCATTTTTGGAGCTGATGATGATGGCTCTACCCCCACAACCAGAGCAAAAATGCTCAATCGACATATTCTCCCGCGATCACGATACCAAGCTAACACAATATTCATACCTTATTATTTCTCGTCCACTAACGGGGGATATAGGTTTGACCTCTGTTCGTCCGTCCGTTCATCCAATATAATGGGGAACAATTTTCTCAAAAACTGTTGCAAATAGTAAAACCAAATTTGGCATGTGTCTTTAGGACATGAATACCTAGACAAAGTTCGAATATTTAAATTGTCTTATGATTTTTTTTTTGAGTTATTGCCCTTGTTACATTCTTTTGGACTTGGTTCATTTTTCTTCAATGGGGAGCAATTTTCTCAGAAACTATTTGCAGATAGAAAAACCAAATTTGGCTTGTGGCTTTAGGACATAAATACCCAGACGAATTTTGAATGTTTAAATCGTGTTGTGATTTTTTACAGAGCTATGACCCTTGTTACATTTTATTAGACTTTGTGCATTTTTCTCCAAGGGGAACAATTTTTCAGAAACTGTTGCAGATAGAAAAACTAAATTTGGCATGTGGCTTTAGAACATGAATACCCAGAGGATGTTCGAAATTCCAATCGTGTTACGATTTTTGACAGAGTTATAGCCCTTGTTACATTGTTTTGGTGCATTTTTCTCAAATGGAGAAAATTTTCTCAGAAATTGTTTCAAAATACTGTTTCAAATACATAACTTTTTAAAAAATTGGGATTTGCTGACATAAATAAGTAGCAAAATAGCGAGATGCCCATTTTCCTGCGGTAGATCTAATATGCATTTCAAGTTTTTTAAATTGTGTTTGAAAAAGTGTCTAAAAAACTCTAAAACACTGGTCCGGATTATGACGGGCACTGCGCCGCCCAATGGCTGCTAAAAATATATTTAAAATTTATCATCATTTATAGGCTACTGTTTTCAGTTTTTATTTCTAAATTGTGTTGTACGAGTTTTACTTGTAAATATTATGTGTTCAAATGCAAAGTTTTCAAAGTAGTTTTTGAACCACTAAGTAAAAACCACTAAAAATACAAAAATGTCTCGGATAATTCCGGGCCATGCGTCGCCACAGAATTGCAAATATGAATGTCGTTTTATAGAGAAAAATAAAGATAATTTTTAAATTAAAAAATTAAATTCGGAATTAAAGACTGTAAATAGTAGTAAATAACTAAAAATATTTTGGGTGCGCATGTTTCGGGATTCTTCACTTTAAAAGTGCCATCAAATGGTTATAAATGCCCGGAATTTCAACAAGTGCGCCACCATCGGCCAG
Organism: Calliostoma canaliculatum; assembly: GCA_032361085.1. Classification (NCBI taxonomy): domain Eukaryota; kingdom Metazoa; phylum Mollusca; class Gastropoda; order Trochida; family Calliostomatidae; genus Calliostoma; species Calliostoma canaliculatum. The sequence continues at coordinate 7,134 of JAULCD010265203.1, forward strand.
TTTAACCATTTATCTATTGATTATAGGTCTCGGGTAATCGATAATTCGCCCGGCAACCTCCGTGCCGCGCTGCTGAAAACACCGTACTTTTGCGAATTTCGCTGCTATGCCCGGACTGGGAATACCAAGTTGAGAGTCTGTGGGATACATTCCCGGACCAAACAATCCCGCCACCAGCGGTCAACAAGCACTACTGGAATATTCCGGGTGCTGCACATAAAGAGTTAAGGTGGACAAACTAGACTTTGTGAATTCTCTCAAATTCCGATACAAAATTCCAACACAACTATAGACGGAAAAATCACATGCCTGTATTAATTACACCCCTCCAAGACAATATTGGCATAGATATATGAGACACATTTTTTTTTGGTTTTTATGACAAGTGTGACGACATTTTGCAAACTCACTTTTGGCCACCGACTGTAGCTACCCTACCGACGACATGTGATATGCCCTACTCGGCCGATATATTCAACTCGGCAATTAGCAATTTGACTCTACTTGCAAAATCAGAACCTATTTTATAAACAAAATATATATATTTTTAAAACGTTATTGTCAATTTTATATTTTATTTTAGGATCCATATAAATATACAATATCTAACCAAACTGCGAATGATACGTGGGTGCCAGACGATTCGCCCCTCGACCAACTCACCCCGCGTAACATGCCATTTCGCCCCCATATATTTTGATACGACAGACATGTTGTACGTTAGACATTTATTTAATAGAGTTTATAGTTCATAATGGCAGGGGCTATAAAAATGCGGCGGGCAAATTGGCAGTCCGATCAGGGGGCGAATTGGTCGTGGGGCGAATCGTCGGGCATCCATGATAGTCAATACATTAGGGCTTTTGTCTGGTTTCAAATATCTGAAATTCCAGTCGTACAAAGCTGGCGATATTGTAGTAAATATATAATGATTTGTGGTTACTTGTCGTTTATTTTACTTTATAAATGCACACATGCATCATTATTGTATAACAAATTCTGTCAACCGAGGCTGGTCAGATTGTACCGGTCGAGTTGGATTTCGGCCGACTCGAGTGTAATCCGATGGAAATTACGCTTGCAGCATACAATTTTCACATAAACGTACGACATATCATACTTGGACTAACTTTCCTTTTCAAACCGAACTATATTTAAACTGTACAAACCATCCAGTGTTGTTCAAATCTCCCTCGGAATCGCCACTGCTTCCTGTTGAACAAGCGAATTCGCCGCCTTCGTTTTTGTTGTTTTCACTGCCAATCATCGGTTCAAATTGAAATAGCCGTATATTTAAGCTAAAGTCTGTGTCAGGAATGCTGTCGTTCTTTATTTGGGCCACTTACTGTAAAAATTAGGCTAAAAATCAAAGCGAAAGTGACCCCGATATTCAACGTGATGCCATGTTTTGATTTCGCCACTCGCCTATATGACGTCACGGGGTCACGTGACCGATAGCCTCATTATCTTTCGGAAATGGCAAGACCACTAAAGGGGTACTGTTGCAAAACCGATTATATTTAGTATTCTGGGACATTTTATGTGGTGAAGTGGTACGAATGCCTTGATTATTGATTTTCTATAACAGTTTTCACAGCAGTTTTGTTTGACAAGCAAGTTGTTGTCAAATCCTTTAATACTTATTGGCTTGGGACTTTTTAAAGATTGTGTGCATTTTGGGTGCTACCGGTTGAGTAGAACATGTTGACCTTTTACCCAATATGGATGTCGTTACAGGTTCTCAGTGATCCATTTATACAGGTTTCATATTTGCATCTTTTTGCGTAAAATATTCTGTCTCGAAATTACCTTTGACGCTAGTTTATTAGCTTACCCGGTTGTCATTTCACAAAGTTGTCGTAAATGTATGGTGTCGTAAACAATGTCACTGGGATTGGCATATCAGTGCCAAAAATTGTTGTAAAATGTGCACTTTCCAAAGACAAAGTTTGGAAACTGCACAGATTAGAACTATATATTTTCGCCTTTGTGAACTGAATTTGTTGCCTTGGTGACAATTTACGACATAGGTAAATTTACGACGTTTTGTGCTGATCGTTCATGCATTTGTGTTCATCCTATCATTATGCAAATAAGTTCGGTTTACAAATAGTTAAAGCATTTAAACCGTGCACTTTCAAAAGAAAGATTTTATCTCTGGAAATTGCACAGATTACAATGAATTTGGTATTTGTGATCCAAACCTATTAGTACAGTTTACAAATGACAAAATCGTTGTAAATTGTGCACTTTTCAAAGAAAAACAAGTTTTTCTTTGAAAAGTGCACAGTTTCCAACGATTTGGCCTTTGTGAAATAAACCTATCATCCCAATGACTAGCTACTTTTGCGACATACATAGATAAAACTTGCACTAAGTAAACTTCATTCTACCAAACGAGACGATTAAGTCTGTTCATCTGTCAGTCGCATATACATTCTTGTTGATCTTGGTGAAGTAGATTCTTGTACACTAAGTACTTTTGACTTTTATATTGTAAAAATAACACCAATAAAAGCGTTTGGACATTTTTGTATTGAACCTGACAGCCCACCTCGATGTAATTTTTTTATTAACAGTAGAACGCCAGTATCTTGACATGTTTACAGTATCAAGTATGTTTTTATTACTTATAAGTAATACGCCCAGCACACATGAGCGATGTAATGAGTTCAACATGTGTCCATATCTCTAGCATTGGCCCTCGGGATGAAGCAGGGAGATGTTCTGAAACCAATGCTTTTTACACTGAGAATCCTATTATCTATTTTGATGAACAACAGATGAACTGCTCTTTGAAGACAAGGGACTGGAGTATAGGTTTCATTTCAGTGTAGACGCACTTTCTATCTTAACCCTTTACAGGCTGAATTAATTCTAATAGGACCTAAATGTGACTGCCTTGATATTTTGTATATTTATATTTTGTGAGCAGATGTTATCATCATCATGTAGCTACAATTATAACACCTCACATAATATTTGCATGACGGGTGCTACTAGTAGGGCAGGGCATGCTCACTCTTCGCGAACACCAGATGCCATCACTGAATTTCAGTG
>JAULCD010265314.1:0-10193 GCA_032361085.1 Calliostoma canaliculatum
TCAGAATCAAGTATTCATCCGTGTTTATGGTAGAATCTATTTTTATCATACATGTTGATAGACTGCCAATTTTCTCACAACATCTAAACTCGAATGCAGACAAAAGAGCGTTTAATTACTATACCATTACAAGCAGAGAAGTCAACTACGCTACAGTTGTTGCCCAACATCGACCATGTTTGACGAAATATAACACCCGCGATTTCGCGGTTTTTTTTAATTATAAAATAACAGTTCTCAATTAAAATTAATGTGTCTTTAACTATGGTTACTAAAATTACTTTTACTACGCATTGATATAACCAAAAACTCATGGTTTATATAAAGAAACTTAATCATACTTTTGCAATCCTCATTCGAGTTATTTTGTTTATGCGGTCTGACACCGCTGTGAAATGCTTTGGAGTGTGCCCTTGACCTCAGTGTGGAATTCCTCACAGTATTCATACGCTCTAGCAAATCTTTGATTAAAACAAAATTGCATCCATAGAACGATTTAAATTTAGTATGACATTTTATGATAAAAAGATTATTACCCTCGTGTGTTTCTTTATCATAAATATTATATATTAGGAATTAAAAAAAGATGTATTATGTTCGTTAAAGGCTCGCATAATATATTTTTTATTCCTAATGTATGGTATTTATGATACCGAAAAACACTCTGGTAATAATCTATATGTATAGAATAAATTCCCAAAACCCTCCAATAGTTGCGCACGTGATTGAGTCCGAGGTGGAGGGTTCTTAAACCTAAATTCAGAACTCCAGTAGTTTCTTTGCTAATTATTGGCGTCTTTAAACTGGTACAAGCATGCAGCGAAGTCAACACACTTGTGTCTTGTTTTTTTATTGCACTTGCATCTCGTTTTTGTTCAAAGCACGTGCGCCTTGCTTCTGTTAACTATTGGACACCTATGTGTGTATGTTCGCAACTACAGGAAGACAATCATTTTCGTGAGTATATGTTACACCATCGCAATACATATATACTGAAGTATCTTTCGTTAATGATGTAACACATATTAAAATGAATTTTAATTTGTTACGTACTGTTATCATTTTAACTGTATAAGTTTGTCAGTATGTCCTGACATATTAAAGTATTGGTGGGTATATGTCAGTTTAGGCACAATAAGGAAAATGAAAATGAATTTTTTTTAACTTACTGTTTCAAATTAGAAAGTAAAAAAGAAAGGTTCAATAATTACTCATATTTATGATAAAAATATAAAAACCAGAATGGCGAAAAATACCTATTGCTTTATGATTAAGTTTCTTAAAAATACTAATGGCTAAAGTAGAAATAAAATAAATTCCAGCTGTTTTGAAAGAAACGTTTTGAACTGGAAAAAATACCGGTTTCAGCACCTTTTTTAATAAACAGAATATTAATTTAAAAAAAAACCTATTTAAGTTTTAATTTTTATGTACACATTAAATGAAGTTGACCATTTACATGAAAGTTGTGTGTGACGGGTGCTACCGGACAGTATCATTTTACTCAACAACACACGTAAATACCAGGGCTCCGTTTTATGAAGACGTTACAACTTTACGACGTGTCACTGGGTTGATGGATTTGGTCTACAAATGCAAAACAATGAATGTAAAATGTGTACTTTCAATAGAAAAACTTTTTTTGGGGGAAAGTGCACAGTTTACAACCATTTTTGCATTTATAGACCAAATCTATTAACCTGGTGATTTGGTTTAGAACGTCTTTGTAAAACGGACCCCTGGGCTGCGCAGTATACACCGATAAGCCGAAATATGAATTAAAACAATTACGTATTATATTTACGTTTATCATATAACGTATGAATATATTTACGATTACAATTATTTTCAATATTCATCTCGTAAAAATTAATTGTGTGACGTATGTTGTTTAAACATAAGTGCTGCTTTCATTTGGTTTACAGTTTAAAAGCTAGATATCAGTAGACACTTTTTGTAGCTTTTTTGTTGTTGTTGTTGGTTTGTTTAATTTGTTTAATTAAAAGAATTTCATCGGTACATTAACCATCATAGTGTAAAATCGATTTTGGTAAGACTTATAATTGTAACTACCTTTTTTGTAAACCTTTCCTGTAAAAGTTCTTTTAAAAAGAACATAAACTCTTTTAAACTAACAGTCTATTTGGAATGGAAAGAGACATTGAAATGGACAAATTTTAACTTGGCACTCTGTGGACATGGCATTTGATGCTGTTGTAACCGAAGATAAACATATCACATAAAAAGGTAATTCAATTATTTCGCAATATGTCGCAATATGTATTACAACATGTATTTTTTATTGCAAATGTTTTGTATTATATGGCAGTCCATAATTATGGGGAATAACAGGCCAAGTTAGTAGGGCGCCAATAGTTAAAAATAGAACACCATTAGTTTTAACTATTGACGCCCTTATTAAAACTATTGGCTTGTATCAGCCCAACTACTGGACAATATTTTAGGTTTAAATCTGAATTAGGCCAAACTGAATAAATGTTGTGGTTCCGATTACAATCATGTCTTTAACATTTAGGGTAGGTCGGTCGGGAATATTACTTTAACCAACAAAGTGCTGAGTGGATTTCAGTCAATCTTAAAACTGTGATCACCTTGTGTGGTTGAAAACCTATCCTGTGATAATTTGTTCAAAAGAGCTCCCACAGAAGAGGTTTTCAACAGCTTGTTTTAGTTGGAATTGGAACACTAAAATGAGAAAAGGTTGTGCTCAGCATTTTAGGGTTAATAAGATAAAATAGGTTTTCAGCTACAGTAGATGTTGTTATTTTTTGTCATTATGAAACAGTGAGGGTTGGTCTCATGGATATTGTCACCAGAAAAATATACACTAGAAATCTGGACCCCGTTCCTTAAAGCAATCTTAAGCTAAGTTGAACGTAATTGCTGAAATATAACATAGGCTTACGACTGTAGTAGCGCATTCGGCACTGGTTCCAAATTGATCATAAGCCTGTAATAAGAAACAACTTCACAGGACATTGTTTCAAAAATTACTTAAGCTTAAATTAGCTTAAGGGCACTTTGAGAAACGGGGCTCTTAAAATACTCCAAGGAAGCTGTGAGTGGGACGCCCAAGTTACACGTTAACCTGGGACCCATAAATGCTTAGTTGCAAGTTCCAGGGAATCCTAAATTTATAACCCAAGGTAAATCTCTGCATTACATTTATAACAGACACGTAAACAACATTTTGTTTTGTTTTATTTTGTTTTAACACCTTTTCACAACGTTACATAATTTCAATAAATTACCCCGCCCCCACCAACATAACACACCAAATGACAACATATCTAACTAAACTCATGTCGTTTTACTAAATCAATAATACCTCATGAAATATAAAATATATTTAGTGAGTGAGTGAGTAATATGATATATAAGCTGTGAGTAGGACGCCCAAGTTAAATGTTAACCTGGGACCCCCAAAGTTCTTAGTTGCGAGTCCCAAGAACTTGATAACTCGGGGTAAATCCTTGCATTACATTTATAACATACACGTAAACTTGTTCAACAAAACAAAACAAAAATATAAAATAAAATAAAATAAATAACAGTTAAAACACCCTCATAATTTTGTTTCAACACATCATTTCCACAACATTACATAATTTCCATAAATTACCCCGCCCCCACCAACATAACACACCAAATGACAACATATCTAACTCAAACATATGTCGTTTTACTAAAACAATAATACCTCATAAAATATAAAATATATTTAGTGAGTGATATGGAAGGCTAAATAGGATTACTTATCTGGAAAGATACGCCCTGGTAGATCAATTGTTTCACCTAAAAGAGGGAAGCCATATATCCCGAGCACCTTATTAGCATCTGATATTTCACGTGCCGTTAATGGCTGACAAGCACCTGTCGACTTCCTGCTCAAAATTGTGTTCCGTTGGGAGTCAACATTGAATGCAGCGAGACCAAGTGACACATGCTTCTCTGGTATGTCTAATTTCTTGAATATCTTTCTCACCATTTCTTCTTTACAATTCACTAAGTCTTCGTACAGTACTGCAGATATCGGTATTCCCTGTGTCAGGAATTCTTTGTAACGTTTCATAATGGCTGCTGACTTGGCCATCCAAAGACCAACATACACCAAGGTGTCTTCGATGTCGTCAATGTCATGGTCATCTCCATCAATTCGAAACAGTTGATAAGTTTTTATTCTCAAATTAAACAAATAATTAACCCAGTCTGAGATTAAAAATGTAATAAAATAAGAAAGATGAACTTTCATTTTTTTACAAGACTTTGCACCTGAAATACTTTCTCTATACAAAAAAATATGTTGAAAGTTTGGAAAAAATTCATGCACCTTTTTGACATTTGCAAATGTATTTGAAACGTTTTTCAAGACAATTCTTCGAGCTCCTGGTATTGTTTTGCACTGAACTCTGACCACACTTTTCAAAAGTAGTCTAGCTTCCTCTGGTTTTATCTTCTCATTCTTTACAAACATTTGTAAATCTGCCAAAGCACAAGGATGCACAATCGTAACTGTACCAGGTATCTTTTCAAAAACTTGTCCCAAAAGCGTCAAACCACATCGTCCTAAACCAGACAACCAAATAACAGGAAGTTTTGGGTCTCCGATCTTTTCTGCCAGTTTGTGGAAGGCTACCCAAGGAATGGTGTAAACTGTTTCGGCATGTTCAATCTGTGCCCAGTTTATAAAGGGTCGTGTGTCTGAACTGTAGATATCCACATTACATCTTGTCTTCACGAAAACAGCATCTGTTGAAGTCAGACCAAACAGAGACACGGAGGGGTCAAGCAAGATGTCAGGATGATCAAAACGTTGATGTGAAGTCAGAAAAGATGTTCTTGAATACGGAGAAGACATGTTTCTCCAGATGACCTTCTGAACATGAACTGCACGTTCATAGCACGTGCTTGTTTTGTCACGTGACATTTGAACGCCCGTCATATACCATACTAGTCGTTGTATCGTAAGATACGTTGAAACTAAGATCCAGATTACAAGAGACCTGAATACTGTACACCACCATACACACATGGTCCTTCAATGTCCTGGAAAGAGCAAAGAAACGATAATAAAATGTGTGACTAGTACTGCATAGATATCCTTACAAATTCTACAGTAAATGTATTGAGTATGTATTATGATCTTGTTGAACAAGCGAGGTGTTTTTATAGATAACAACTTCTTTTTTTAAACGAAACGTCACATATCTTGAAACTAAGAAGTTAATATTCTTTAAAGGCATTTAGAAGTTGGTGTAGTTATAACACAAACTACTATGGATTACAACTTCTTTAATTTAAAAACACGACGTTTCTGGGCTAGCCCTTGCCCCTTCGTCAGGTGAGTAGACTAGTCCAGAAACGTCGTGCTTTAAAATTAAAGAAGTCGTAAGTCATAATATTTTGTGTTATAACTAAAAAAGTTGTTTTCCAAAGAATATCTCGCTTGTTCATCACACTTACGTTCAGAGTACTGCTCGACGACACTGTTGTCTAGTTCTTCACCAGCTTGCACATCAAGTTAATACATACCTTGAAAAAAACTAGCTCCGACAAATGCCACTGAACGTTAACCAGCTTCTTTTAAACAAAAACCTACATTTCACATTGACGGAGCGGCATTAATATAAGCCTTTGGCTTGTTTGCCAATCCGTTTCAATTTTAAAAATGAAAAAATACGTTTAAACCATTTAGTGTTGAATCAATAAGCCAACCATTTTCGCCAGATGCTACTATCCCCACATTATTATTCAAAGCTCGCATTTGATTAAACCCTTTATGAACTCTTAACCACAAAGGCCTAATACACATGTAGCAGGTGTGGGTTCGGTCAGTTGTCCAAAACAAAACAAAACTACTGCTGGAGGGTGGAACATTTGACCAATTCATTCCAATAAGTTACTTATTAAATACTTTCTTTTGTCACCCTCTAACAACATGTATAACTTATTAATTAAACAATCATAAAACATAAAAACACCAATACTATTGCACATACATTTATTAAAATACTAAGTGTCGATAACTAATTACATTCTACTATATGCATACAAATGACATACTTTAACAGTGATAACATCTGTGCTCACTGTTTCTACTAGTTCACATAATCTGAACATAAATACTAGTATTAATATAACAGTGAGAATTTATCCACTGTACTTACAGATTATATCTCAAGTATAATAAATTTCATCAAGGGAATAAAACACGTTCTAGTTATACATGAAGGCATAAAATACTTTACATACATAATTTACGACAAGGACTCTCATTGCCACTATATGTAATATTCGAGTGTACTTGTATTCAAAAAATTAAATGTACTCACTAAATATAAATATCACATTTTTCTATATATACTAATTTAATACTGTACTTATACATTTACTAAACATAATATTTACTACCAAGTACTAAGTAGTAATTATACTAACTAACGAAATCTATTACTTAAGCTACAACTAACAGATACTATGATATAAAACAATACCTAATGTAATACTTAAAGTTACACTAAATGTAATGCTCATTACCTAGAAATAATATAAAAGTTACACTTGCTAAACATCTATTATAAAGCCTAACACCTACTTACAGGTAAAACTAACTGATATAAATAGTATAACTACCTATCATAATACCTAAATACAACCTAAACTTATACTAATAGTATACTAAATAATAACTATACCTACCAAGTATGTGGAACTCAGGCACTGCACTGTGATTACCTGCGATTTGGGGCATTTGTGGACTAAACCCACTTACCCAGTGACATAGTTACGACGTCTTTGTAAAACGGGCCGCAGTTATTGACTGAGTCACCTTCCACAGTACCACGTGACTTGTATCAAAGCGACATTGGTTAAGGGTCAATGATGGTTAGGGATGTATTTCCTTGGGTTGCAAGATGAACCTCATTACTATTCGTGCCAACCTTAATGGGCCTCTGTATCAACAGAAAATCCTTGAGAGGGCTGTTGTTTAACGTTTTGATAATTATCCTGTATCATCCTAAACTGGCTCCCCAGGAGATATCGCTTGTGTCAGATCAAACAATATCTCCTAGATGTCATTTCGTTGTAGCGATAGCTCTCGCATGACATCATACCTCTTGTCCCATCATTTTGACGTCACAATGAGTATGCAGCAGCATTTTTCTAGCTCACGGCAACACAGAGCATACCTGTGTCCTTAAAACAAGTGACCTTGAGACAGATGCAGACGTGTGTGAACTGAGTCCTATTTGGCAGACGTTACTTAAAATCGCGATAAGGCCTTGCGAATTTATCCTGAAGGAAGCGACTTCACTACTCGTCGTTCACAGCGGTGAGTAGTTACATACTTAAAACAGCAGTCTGCTGGCCGTCTCAGTCGAACTTAGTCAACGGTAAGTTATTTTGGCATTTTCGAATTTTCAATGCAGTCACCCCCCTCTCCCCCCCTCCCATCTCTCTCTCTCTCTCTCTCGCTCCCCCCCCTCTCTCTCTCTCTCTCTGTCTATCTCTCTGAAATTTGGTTCATACATATACCGATCATTCATCTTTTATTTAAGGGGTGCATAACTTTTTTTGCTGTGTATATAAGAAGATTTGTGGAAACTTTGCCACATAACGTTGTAACACATTTGTTATTTATAATTATTTTTGTATCATTTGTCCAAAATGTTTGATAATTTTAGAGTTACTCTCGCTCACTAAATGCAAAATGTTTGTAAATGATTTAAAAATGTATCCTGTATATAACTAAGAATATGTTTACTATGGTGGTACTAGTGTTGGGAATTGGTTGAAATTTCATATTTAATGATTGGTCTTTTAAAACCGACCAATCATTAAAAAGTTGGTTAGCGTCATATTGTTTTTTTGTAAAATTACTTAATGATATATGTCTTCATTATTGTATATTAAAACACTATGATGAAATAAAACAAAAGAATGTGATGGTGTCTTATGCACTGGAAAAAAAATGTATAAAAATTCGCTGAGTAATTTCTATACATTTTTATAGTGATGTTTATTTTGAGAGAATGTAATAACAAACAAAATCGTTTTTGTTTGATGATAACAAAATATGTTCGATGATCGGAATAAGGACCAATCTTCGATTATTTTCATTAATTAGAACACCACTGGGTGGTAAGCTGTTCAAAGGAATACTTGTGGTGACTGCTGTATGACAAAACCCTCGATAATCCAAGTGATCACCTCTCTGTGATAATCCAAGTGATCACCTCTCTGTGATAATCCAGATAATGACATCTCTGTGATAATCCAGGTGATCACATCTCTGTGATTATCCAGGTAATCACATCTTTATAATGCAGGTGACCACATCTCTGTGATAATCAAGGTAATCACATCTCTGTGATAATCCAGTTGATCACATATCTGTGATAATCCAGGTGATCACATCTCAGTGATAATCAAAGTGATGACATCTCTGTGATAATCCAGATGATGACATATCTGTGATTATCCAGATGATGACATCTCTGTGATAAGCTAGATGATAACATCTAATCACATCTCTGTGATAATCCAGTTGATCACATATCTGTAATAATCGAGGTAATCACATCTTTATAACCCAGGTGACCACATCTCTGTGATAATCCAGGTGATGACATCTCTGGTAATCCAGTTGATCATATATCTGTGATTATCCAGGTGATCACTTCTCTGTGATAATCCAAGTGATGACATCTCTGTGATAATCCAAGTGATGAAATCTTTGTGATAATCCAAGTGATGACATCTCTGTAATAATCCAGGTGATGACATATCTGTGATAATCCAGGTGATGACATATCTGTGACAATCCAGATGATGACATCTCTGTGATAAGCTAGATGATAACATCTATGTGATAATGAAAGTGATGACATCTCTGTGATAATCCAGGTGATGACATATCTGTGATAATCCAGATGATCACTTCTCTGTGATAATCAAAGTGATGACATCTCTGTGATAATCCAGAGGATGATATATCTGTGATAATCCAAGTGATCACATCTATATGATAATCCAGGTGATCACATATCTGTGACAATCCAGATGATGACATCGCTATGATAATCCAGGTGATCACATCTCTGTGATACTCCAGATGATCACATATTTGTGATAATCCAGGTGATCACATATCTGTGATAATCCAGGTGATCACATATCTGTGATACTCCTGGTGATCACATCTCTGTGATAATCCAGGTGATCACATCTCTGTGATAATCAAGGTGATGACATCTCTATGATAATCAAGGTGATCACATCTCTGTGATACTCCAGGTGATCACATCTATGTGATAATCCAGGTGATCACATCTCTATGACATTCCAATACACATACAAGATACACTTTCAAAGATAGTTTCCATAAAAATAAATTTATTGTCTAAATCATCTGATCAAAATCTCTCACATTTTTAATCAAAGGGAATGATTTTTTACTAAATTGTTTTTATTTGCACAGCGTACAGTTCACGATAATTTTAGAATTTGTAAACCAAACCCACTGACTGCACACACATTCCTAGGAAACAATCCAACTCGAAGTATACTGGCTTATACACAAAGTGTGCCCAGTTCCTCAAAGCAATCTTAAGCTAAGTTGATCGTAAGTGCTGAAATATAACATTGGCTTACGACTGTAGTAGCGCATTCAGCACTGGTTCCAAATCGATCTATGCACTACGACAGTCATAAGCCTGTGATAAGAAACAACTTCACAGGACACTGTTTCAAAAATCCCTTAAGCCTGACTTACCTTAGGGAGACTTTAGGAAACGGGGAAAATACTCCAAGGAAGCTGTGAGTGGGACGCCCGAGTTACATGTTAACCTGGGACCCCTAAAATTCTTAGTTGTGAGTTCCAGGGACTCCTTAATTTATAACCCAAGGTAAATCCCTGCATTACATTTATAACACACACATAAACAAAATTTTGTTTTGTTTTATTTTGTTTCAACACAACCTTTTCACAACGTTACATAATTTCCATAAATTATCCCGCCCCCACCAACATAACACACCAAATGACACGAGGTAAATCCCTGCATTACATTTATAACATACACCTAAACTTGTTCAACAAAACTAAAAATAAATATATCAAATAAAATAAAATAAATAACAATAAAAACACCCTCATCTTTTTGTTTCAA
>JAULCD010265425.1:0-10193 GCA_032361085.1 Calliostoma canaliculatum
ACGCGGTTAAATTCCATAACATATTTTTTCACAGCAAATTTTAGTTGAATTTTGAACATTTAAGTGGTCAAACATTAGCACTGTAAGGTAAAGACAGATCATAGCGATCCTTTGATTTTCCTTTTGAATAAATTATTAAGGGGCCCGTTTTACAAAGACATCATAACTGTACGGCGTCCTAAACCAAGTCACTGGGTTGAAGGGTTTGGTCTACAAATGCAAAAAATGGTTGGAAAGTGTGCACTTTCCAAAGAAAAACTTGTTTTTTTTGGGAAAGTGCACAGTTTACAACCATTTTTGAATTTGTATACCAAATCTATTAACCCAGTGATGTGGTTTAGGACGTCGTAAAGTTATGACGCCTTTGTAAAACAGGACCCTGTAAAAACTTTGAATTGTTGATGGTACACATACTCCACATTTATTCTTTAATTCAAGACTGTGTATAAACCTTATTAATTACCGCGGACTTAAATTACTCTTGCCACCTACCTCACACGTTAGAACTGTGCACTTTTAGCCGTTTTGATCTCAGTGTCTGTGCTGCGTCACAGGTTTTACATGGGGTCTAAAACTTAAGCTTTTGATATGAAAAATATGTAAGGAGAAAAATAATATCAGGTTATTGGCAACTTCAACAGAACCCTTCATCCGAAATATTGTGATTGACAACTGTTTCTGACAGCAACGTCACAACGTAATTAAACAGGTTTATACTGCAGATGTGCTGATTTATCAACTTGTGGCGAAATAGGACGGCGAAGGGCGATAGGAAAGGAGTTTCGGGTCACAGTTCACGCAAATGGCATTTATCATTATCAATCATGCAGTATACGTAATATTTAAATTTAATGATTGACTAGGTGCAATATTGTTCGAGTAAATATGTATTTTATCTTTTACTGTCAGATATATGTCAAAGCTGCATAAAAAGTATTATGAGTCCTCGAATATATTTAGGAGCACCAGCAGTGTTCTTTTTTATACTATTTACAAAAAAACCCACCAAAAACGTTTGATATAAAGGTTTTAGGGTGTCGCCAGTGAATTGGCTACATACGAATGGATGTAAGGATGTCGGGTAAATATTACATGTGTAAAGTTAAAATATAGTACAGGGTATAGGGTGGGTTAGGGAGGGGCTGGAATTAAATAGTAAGTTCAGGGTTGGATTGGTGTGTGGTGAGTTTTGCGGGTTTTGTTCTGGGCGGCAATGTTCGTTATCAACGATTTGGCCCTTATTGTAATATTTTAACTTCTGGGTGCCAAGCTGACTTTAGGTGGACTTACAACTGTGAATACCTAGTGCTGCCGAAAACCTATGTTGTGATATTTTGTTTAAAAGAGCTCAAACAGGAGCACAGCATAGGTTTTCAAAAGCCCATTTAAATTTGAATTGATACATTGAAACAGACAAAAAAAAAACTTGACACTATCTAAGGTTAAGCTTTTACGTTAAATGATGCTATTTCGTGTTCATACTTTATAGGGTACATCAACTGTTATGCGTGTATCTTGCAACGAAGAGAATAAATACACAGTAAAAATTCACACAAAACTAAAGCAGAATTACGTTAGATGATTTTTATAAGTACATTCAATGAAATGAAACATCAAATCAAAAATCAACAAAATAATATGATCGACACAAACTTAAGCTTCATGTATGGCGTTTTTTGCGCTTCTATGGTAAAATGCAACGAACATCGTGTCTTTGTATGGCGCTCATCATATTCCAGGACCTACTTAACTTACACTTTTAGCTTGGACTGTTCATCTGATTGTTTACTCAGCAACATACAAACACACTTGGCCAGGCAATCTATGGCTTCAGCACCAGCAGTGTCTGAAATGGACATATGAAGAATGGCCCCAAGAGATGCCACCTTTCATACGCCAGAACTGTGGCTCTTTATTGAGAGTGATTTTTGAGGAGAGAAATATTTATTGGGAGAACAATTTTTACTTTTTGATATTACATGTTCAAAACTTTATTGATGTATTACATTTAATTTTTTTATTGGTTTTATTGATAAAGGTATCAGACACAATTATTACCAGGTCCCTGTTCATAAAATCGATCTTAGGCTAAGTTGATCGTAAGTGATTTTTGAAATAATGTCATATGGAGTTGTTTTTTATCTTAGTCGCCGGACTGTCGTAGCGCAGCTATCTTTGCGCTACGACAGTCGTACGCCAATGCTATATTTTAGCACTTGCGATTCACTTAGCCTAAGATTAGTTTAAGGAACAGGGCCACATGGGAAAACACTTTAGGTTCCAGAGTCATACAACACCCATAGTCTCAAGGTGTTTTGCACGAAGTACTCGCAGTAAAGTAAAAAAATAAATATCCATTTTGGTAAATCATGTTTTTGTCTGTTTTTATATTAACTGTTTCTTTTTACTAATGATTTATGGCCTGTGTACGTGATCATATATTTAATTAACCAAACCAATTTAGCCTTAATAAATATACTTGCCCAATCTAACTAGCGTCTATTAATATATAATGCAATGTTGTAACGACAAACAACGTTCAGTATAAAATGCAAATGTCGTTGTGAACTGTGCACTTTACAAGGAAAAGTTTTGTTTTTTTTAGAAAGTGCACAGTTTCTAACGATATTGACACTTGCAATCCATCCAAACTCATTGTCCAAGTGCATTCTTAAATATCTTAACATTTTAAAATTGCATACATAAATGAACGGTTGCAGTAATACTTTTCATAAATCTCATCCAATTACCTTAGCGCAGCTGTCTGTGTTGTGATTTCAGAAATTAATCCTATGATACTAATACTTGCCAGTCTAGGATCTTCTCAGTATTCTGGTAATAGCGTTATTCATTACGCTCTCACGGGTTTTATGAACACTTAAGTACATATTTATTGATCAAGCACGGCGTTACTTTAATAATTCAGTCTATATATTTTTATATCTGTTTAAAAATATTTTAACAAAAAGCAAACTACACAGGCAGATCAACACGAAGATTTACAAACCCCAGAGTCTTAATTGAAAAGTGTGTACCTTGTCATATATTTATATGAAGTAAATATACACATTACCATTTCAATATTCATACTAAGCAACTACGCAAGCGTTGCTTTTCATAAACGTCAACGTTATTACCGAAGTAGGTCACTTAATATAATAACGCTCAGCCCAGACAGCGTTTGCATTCTGTATAATATTGGGGATTGACCACTATTTTCATAAGGGAATATAATGAAGGCTAAAATACAAATATTTCATTGATTTTTCTGGAAGACATCTATTTCAGGGCTGGAGGCGTGCTATGCTTCATTACCCTTGTCAATCTCAGTCGGTGGACTAACCACAAAGGTTCTTCCGCCCGATCTCCCCACTCCAAGTAGTATAATTACCCACCTCAGCACTAGGAGCTGCTTTATGTATGTTTAACTCTTCCAGAGCTAAAACAACATTGGTAAGTCTAAAAAAGTGACATGGGACCCCTTCCATAAAAGCTATCGCTAGCTGAGATCTATCTGTGTCTATGTTTTGGTCTTGACCGTTGAAAACCTCCTCTGAACCAAACACTCATAAGGGATCTTGGGAACACACAACGTCTCGTCTAAGGTATCTTAACGTTTATCTTAGCGCTCTCATAACCAGAGCGCTAAGATGAACGTCAATACGTCTTATTCTTACTACATATTTTTGTGGAACAGAGCCTAGAACTGCTGATGACAAAACTACCAAGTGAGGTGTTTTAAAACACATTTGACCAAAACTTGATGTCCGTTGACACAAACATGATTAATTAAATTTAATTATTAATTTAAAAAAAATGCTGAATCGCGGTCAGTAGACTTAAAACTGTGGCTGCCATGTGCTGTTGGAAACGTATCATGTGATTAAGTTTTTTAAAAAGCTGAGTTTCAAACTGATATCATTTGATAACAAACTGTTAGTAGTGTGAAAAATTATTACTTATAATAAAACCTTAATGTCGGAATTGTAGCCTTAAAAGTACGATCACCTTGTCCTTTGTCCATTTGTGGTAATGTTTTTGAAATAATTTATAAAATTAAACTTCGATCCTTTGGTACAAAGGTGTTTAGTTGTGTTAAACCAATAAACCCTTTAAGTGCCAAATTGCAGTTTGTAGATAAAACATCGTGCTGTTCAAACTTATGTTGTGGTCATGTCTTTCAAAGAGCTCCTGAAAGGAGCTCTTTGAAAGACATGTCCACCGAATAGGTCTCAAATAACCTGTCTGTCCTTAGATTCTGCAATGCACACATGAGCCACCAGTCTTGGGGTTAACGCAATCGTGACTCACAACGGTGCAGTAAGGGCAGACGGCGGCGAGAAAAGACGCGGTCAGGGTTCCTTAACAACTCTACCACGACCAGAAAGGTCTTAGGTGAAAAAAGGTCTTGAGACGATTCTCCGCAGAATGTTTTCATACCCTGAATAATAAATAGTTCATCCCTTTCAATACTGGATTGAGTCAAACCAGTGACCACCTAGTTTTGTTCAAAGCCCTTCCCAGTGATTTCCGCAGGAGTTCTTTCAAGCAATTTAACACAGAAAGGGTTTACAAGCGTATTTCAGGCCAGATAATTTGACAATAAAATTCATACATTGCGTAAATATGGCTGCAAGAAATGAACTAAATAGTAAGGTTATTCAATTTTTATAAAGCTAATTGCAAACTATAATGCTACTCATAAGAAATATTGACGTAAAACGTTTAGATGGTTATCAGAAATGATTTTAAGCGCGGTGGTGTTCTCTGTAGATAAATCCTGGCATTTGTGAACTAAATCCATTATGTAAACTTTACACTTTCCAAAGAAAAACAAGTTTTTCTTTGGAAAGTGGTAAGGTTACAACAATGTTATCCTTTGTAAACTTTGCGTATTGGCTTAAAATTGGAAATGAACTATGTTGACGTTTGGACGTGAGACTGAAATAGTCTGAATACCACTTACACACTGACAGCCTTCCGGTGTCTCGTGGATAATTAGCAGTGATACAGTTTCAAAAAGATCCTTAAATGTTAACTACTTGTAGACATCATATTTCATTATCTTCACACTTATATTGCCCACTCCAATATGTTAATATCAGCGAGTGTCGTGTAACGTCCAAACATTATAAGTTTATCAAGACACCTAATCTCATTAACACCTAGATAACGAGTATAATCACATCAGTGACCGAAGACTTCTTATTGTCAGAGTCGTTCTCAATGTTCGGTTACTTTCATAGTCATAAGCTTGAGTCCCATGCCCCAGTTTCACAAAGACGTCATAACTTTACGACGTCGTAAACCATGTCACTGGGATAATGGATTTGGTCTACAAATGCAAAAACAAATGTTTGTTTGCATTTGTCAACCAAAGCCATTAACTCAATGACATGGTTTACGACGTTGTAAAGTTATGACGTCTTTGTGAAAGGGGGCCAGGAACACAGTTATTTGTGATATTTTGTGCAGTATAAAGTCAGTGGTTTAGTTACATACACTATGTTTTTAGTCCCTTGAATCTATTTAAAATACAATAATATTGATAAAAGCGTGAGATGCGCATACTTAAACACATCATCGTTCATAAAACATCTTTGCCCAAGTATAACCTTAGATTAACAAACCAAACCTACATAAGTCTGTGTTTGAGGACATTTGTGTTCTGAATTTAAACAAAATAATCTAATTTCTAAATAAATTAACTAAGAACAATTTTAGATAACGTTCTTTTTGTATCGTTTTCCCTGGTTGATTTAACTTTCTTTGATCTTCTGATTTATTTTGAAAACTGTTTTGTTTATAAATGTTAACAATGTGTGAAATGGCACTGTTAGCTTACTTGGGACCTATTATGTAATGCATTGCATGGTTGCCATAGGGACGTTGGACGCACTAAGAACAGTGATCATTTTAAAAAAGTAGTCATAAATATACAAACCATGTCCTTTGGCCACATTTGGGTTCATAAATGCCAAAACTCGTTATGAACTGTTCAATTTACAAAGAAAAACAAGTGTTTTTTTGTAAAGTGCAGGGTAGACAACGATTTTCTGGCATTTATAAAACAAAGCAGTGGGGCTAGTGATATTGTTTGCAGCTTCATAAATTTACGACGGTTGAAAGTTGGATTAGGACATGGTTGTCCTTTTACAAACCAGCTGCCATCATAGGTGTCAAAGATGAAACACAGTGTTATTGTATACTGTGTTGTCACAAAAAATTGGTGAGCATCTGTCACTAAGAATTTAAAATAGCTCATTAATTTGCATGACAAATGATCAGGTGATCAAAATATGAACGAGTTACAGCAACGTGACGTTATAAACACTGTTGTTTGTTTCAGCTAACAGTTAAAAAGTACCCACTGGGATTTGGTCGTGATATCGACTACTAACGCCTTTGGCAACTTGAGTTGTATAGCTCTCAAAGGAGTTACAGCGTAAAATCTTAGCTCACTCACTTATTCATTCTCCAAGGGGTTGAGACAACAAAATGATAGACACAGATAATTGTAAATAATATCTCATGCGTATTTGTTTTTTTCTTAAATCGTTGATTGCGTTATATTTCTCACAACTGTCTTTACTTGTTTTAACGTAAAAAAGTTATATTTAAATTTTGTTTATTTTGTTGCACAACCTAAACCTACATGTATCTAGGAGTGTGTAAATTTCGTAAACGGGAAGAACATCATTACTATTATTGTGTTTATGGTATTGATTTTCGTGTCTAATGCCGAAAGAAGCTCTGGTTAATTAACACATGATAGGTTTTCAATAGCACAATAGTATACGTATTACAACACTCAGTTCAAACATTATGTTCTTAAACTATACCCAAGTGTTTCCCATTACCAATTACCTAAACTACAAATAAAAGTAAGAATGCATGAGTAATGTTGTGTTTTGTTATCCTAAGTAAAAAACACGAGAAGAAAAAACGTAATGTGCTATATCAGTACCAGAAATGTGGTTCCTAATGCATTTACGTAAAGAACAGATTAGGCCATGTAAAACCTGTTTGTACTGAGATTTCTATAGAAACAAAAGCATGGCGTCCTTGCATAAAATATCTAAAATCGTACCCTGCGACCACTCCTGTGTCCCTAACAAGGTTTTCCTGAGTGATCAACCTGGAGGCACTCTGTTAAATATACGATTGAACACGACATGAATTAATCTAAAAGTGTGGGTACTCGCCATTTGTCCACAATACATGTCTCTGATGCATTTCCATCAGGGGTTAAGTCCCCGTCTTTCACTGCTAAATTGGGTGCATTTGCGGCTAAGTGTATACCCGCGCTGCCGTGAACCCAGTTGAGAACCAGGTTTAAATGAAAGCCCACGTAGAGCATTACCGCATCAAATGAGATTTGAAAAGGATGACATGAAGATATTCTCGTTTCTCAACTTCATCGGCTCCTGACTGAAGTTTGAATTTTGAATTTTCAACTTTAAGTACTTGTTTAGAGTGGTTATAAAGCGAGATAATGTAATCTTGAAAAGTTGAAACAATGCTTTACAAGGCTAACGTGATTTTTAAATTAATATAATTCTTAAATTAGTTTTTTACACAGGATACAGGTATTATATCCCGTGTATAGAAGGATAACAATACACCCTCTGTCAGGTGTGGTACCATTGTAAAAACGTAAACTCTTCAATGAAAATAATATTTGTATTATAAAATACACAATTTACAAAAAAGACACGTCTACCTATTAGCTCAAAGTGTGTTATTCGAGAACATTTATTCATTTATTTTAAAAAATAGTATGTGCGCAGATGTAAATGTGTATTTTGAAATTTAATTTCTACTCTTGTAACGTACAAGAATGTAATACCTAAAAGGAACAATATGACGATATATATATAATCATGGTCTCGGGTATATAGACAGTCTCAGGTAATGTAACAAAAAGAAAGGGTAGTAATTAGTATTGAATCAAGTGTCTGATTTTGAAAAAAATCCTTGAGCAATGTTTGAGTCTGACTAGAGTCTGACCTCTATCAGCCATGAATACAGACCCAGTCAATGGCTGTCAAAATGATCGGCCTGAGACGAGGTCGGCTGGCGTCACTGACTGCATGATCTCCGTTCCACAAAACGTTTGTAAGCTAAATCGAACTTAGTCAATATGTCATCATGACTATTGAACGCTACCTTCATTGATGTTCAACTGAACAACTAAGAAAAACCAGGGCCCCGTTTTCCAAAATTCTTGGAAGGCTAAAACTTCTTTACCTTCACCTTAGCGCTCTTGTTCCGAAAGAGCTAATATAAAAGTTAAGATGCCTCAACATTTTGATAGTTTTGTGTAACGGTGTAAAGCACATATTGTTTCAAGTCCCGTTTCAGAAATCTATCGAAAGGCTAATACCACTTAACCTTCATTTTAGCGCTTTCGTGACGAGAGCGCTAAGATGAAAGTTAAGACGTCATAGCCTTTGATAGATTATGGAACAGGGCCTTGGGCCCCGTTCCTCAAAGCGTTTTTAGCTAAGTTGATCGTAAGTGCTAAAATATAACATTGGCTTACGACTGTCGTAGCACAGATATCGCGGTTCCAAATCTATCTCTGCTTTACGACAGTCGTAAGCCTATGATAAACATACTATGATAAACAACTCTAAAGGACATAGTTTTAAAAAATCACTTACGATCAACTAAGCCTAAAATCGCTTTGAGGAACAGGGCCCTGGACATCTTGTTAAAGTCACCTACTGAGATATTAATAACGTGCACTAATTTTGCCCATTGAAATAAAACAAAATCAATAAAATCCTTCACTCATCGGCTTCTATTTCTGAGCTCAAGGCTCTCGTTAAATGAAAGCATATTTGCGCATGAACTTTTGAACCGCATCCTAACTAGTCAGATATGAGCTTACCCGTTTTAAAAGACCCGTTCAATTATGACCACATTATGTAACAAAAACAATGACTGATCAGTCATTCTTCGTCATAAATACGCATTAAAATATCTGCAGTAGTAATAACTTGTAATATCCTACAATTATGTTTTCAAAAACTCACAGACTAAAGAATTTCCGAGTTAGGATGTGGATTCAGACAGCGTTAAGATGCTTTTGTAAAACAGTTTAAAGGTTTTATCTTTAAAAACGTTCTAAACTAGGTCGTATCTCTTAGGATATTCCGAATGTAAGACGCTTTTATAAAACGCTGGTCCGAGCAACAAGGTTCTTTCTGTAAGTCGCTGATTGAGCTTACTTAATATGCGGGCGCTTCTTCACAGCGTGTCTCCAGAAGATAAGATTCTCAGCTGCTTTGTGGCCAGGCTGAGACAAAAGATGGCGTATTGAACTCTCGAGATTTGTTGATTTCAATACGTTTTAGTTAGTGAAGCCAGCTCTCGTTGCAGCTCCCACTGGAGATAATCAGCTTGTCTTCTGGTGTGCCGGGCACTGCATTCCGAGATGACAGAAGCTGAAGGCACAGGGCTGTAACTAACACTCTTGATGCTCAACAGCGCTCTCTTGCTGCTAACAGATTAAACAGTTATAAAAAGACTCGAGGACAACGGCCAAAAATTCAATTTTGATTCATTGATGAACTTGTGATGTCGAACTGGGTTATCTGAATGGCCATCTTGCAATTTTCAATCTTGGTAATTACATTACTTGTAGCACGCAGATACTTACTATAGATTAATTAAGAACCGTCATAATGCATGTGTTATTAGTACAAATATCTAGCACTGAGCTGACTGGCTCTATTTTCAAACGCCTAAACCATTGTACACTCAGCTCTTTAAAAAATAAGCAACTTTTTATTTGGAAAGAGCATCCTATTATTATACATGCATCCGTTCGAAAAAGTTCACTGGATAAAATGGTATGGTTTACAAATGATAAAATCCTTGTAAGCTGTGTATTTACCAAAGAAAAGAGAATTTGTTCTTTAGAAAGAGAAAAGTTTCCAATGTTTTGGACATATTAAACTAAAAGTATTAAACTATCACCAAGTTTTTTGGTTTCGTTTACAAATACCTAACTCGTTGTAAATTATCTATTCCCAAGTAAACGTTTTATATTTATCGAGTAGTACATAGTTTACAATGCTTTTAGCATTTTAAAACTAAATTCATTGTAGTACTGGGCCCCGTTCCTCAAAGCGATTTTAGGCTAAGTTGATCGTAAGGGATTTTTTAAACACTGTCCTGTGAAG
>JAULCD010265536.1:0-10193 GCA_032361085.1 Calliostoma canaliculatum
CAGTGCAGGTGTTAGTATTAACACAGGCCATTATTTAATAATAAATGTTTAAGAATATAACTAAATACACCTTAATTATATATACCTTATAGCTTAAAACCAAACGCTAAAATATACCTATGTACAAACATACGGCTACATATACAGATTCTTGTATCGAAACATCGTTTTTAATGACACTAGTACTTGCAAACGATACAAAAATCTGCATCGAAACATCGCTCAAAGTTAATTAAACAAGTTGTTATCCATAACTCTTTACATTATTCGAAATTTACATACATTTGCAGATTTCACAAATTTCAAAGAAAGTACAGGTATCGTTGCAACTTTACATATAATAAAAAAGGATTTACAACCACCCAGGTCCGCGTTCCAAAAGCTATCGTAAGGTGAGGACATTAATAACATTCAGCTAAGATGAAATTTAAAACGTCTCAGCTGTAAGGTTGCTTTGTGAAATAAGTTCATGCTTTTTCCCTGGCTGTGTGTGGATGTTTGCGTCAATTGGATGTGTTATACGGTCACGAGGCACCACTAAGATTAAACTCATCTTACACTAGCTTTGTGGAAGGGCTTCCAGATGTAACCTTATATATTTTGAATCTATACATAACATCTCCTAATCTGGGGCGGGTCAAATGTAAAGAATATAGCTATTTGCATCATCTTCTACCTAAATTAAAATAACTGAAATGGGAGTAAGGGAGTGCGTGGGTTTTTAACAGTAAATCACTTATTTTAGAGCTGTCAAATTATAAGGGAAAACATCGTGTGGTTGTGTGCAATGTGAGAGTATCTGCTAGTACTGACGAACTAAGAGTATTACAAGCACCTCAACTTTGTCTCCGCTATTGAGATAGATGCCGAGCTCTCTGAACTTTTAAATGCATATGAGCATGTCTGCTTGTACTAGATCGGATTTCCACCGATGGGTTTGTGCAAGCTTACCGAGATACAATGTCGCAGTTAACATGAATACTCCACTCAGGCTATTAAATATCGACTTCAAGCTGACCGGTTCTTATGATACCCATTATGTTTTTATGACATCTTCTGGTCTGACGCGGTCGGGGATCGAACCCTGCATCTACTGGTCATCGAGCCAATAATCTAACCTTTTCACCACCATCAAACTGTCAACTAATACTGCAGATGTCACAACATGGGAGAAATGATATTTTATGTTACATTGCAGCAACAACAAAGGTAAATGTTACATTTTAATGACTTTGGCTCAATTCCTTGTGATAACCATATACATTTTACAGTTAGAAATTATAAACAGTTGTTAGTAAATACAGCTTTAGTTGCGTTGAGAAATTTAAAAGCTACCCTTCTGATGTTATGTTTCTACTGTGATCTGATCACTATTAACATTAGTGCTAACTTTTTTACGTATCGCGGTACGTTTGTGATGCACCTACATAACATTACGTTTTTTAAAGAATTATGTTAATGTATTTTTATTTGTTTGTTTTTCGAAAGTCATCTGTGCCTTAAACTTTTAGTGCTGTTCAATTGGTTATAGTAGGACTTAAGACTGTAACTACCTTGCGCTGTTAAAAACTTGCTTTGAGATAGTGTGTTACAAAAGCTACTAAACAAGTTTTTTAAAACATACTATCCCTGGATAGCTAAGTTTTCAACACCTAATTTATATTAAAATTTAGACATTAAAATATGAATATTAATACGTAGAAAACAAAAAGCGATTTTTGTCTTTCACGATAAATTGCAATATGTGTTGCCATACATTCGCAATATATCTCAAAACACAGGCCTACCTAACATAGGTTTTCGCAGTAAATTATGTTTTCCCCTCAATGTTTCCAAAGCCATTTTCTGTTTAATATACTTTTAATAAATAATAAACTTATCAAAGCGAAAATAGGTTACACAAATTGGATACAATTTATCTTCACTGTTATCGACATAAATCACCATCTCAAGTAATAAGTTGCACGTTTAAAATGACCTTTAAATAAACTTAGGTGGGCTTTTTTTTAAATGAAAAAGGAAATAAACAACAAAGACCTTTAACTACATTAGCATCAAACATGTTATTCAAAACACACTCATCTACTGTGGTACATCCATTTATTGCTTTTTTTATCAATCATTTTAACTTTCATTTTAGGCGTTGGTTAAAAATTCGGATTCCTTGTTGAGTTTAACATAATAAAAACATCACATTATGCAGGCAAACATCAAAATAGTGTGAGATGAAACTACAGGTTAACTTTCACCGTCAACTTTTAAAACGCCAATCAAACAGTACAACCCTGAAAAAAATAGAACTAACCTCAAATGAGTTGTTTAAGATGTATTTTATAACTGTATCTGGACAATTGACCACAAATCGTCGTTGCTCCACATGACGTGAATAAGTCAATCCAGTCATTCAAATAGCATCACTTAATAGACTGCATACTATTTAGTAGTATCTTGATTTGTATCCGACTGGAACAAAACTCAAATTGATGTGAAGGACACATTTTACTCATGACAGTCGAGCACCATGACATGTTCAAAATTAGGTGTCACCTATCTTGGGAAAGACTTTGCTATGTCATATATTTTGTTATTTTTGTGTGTACAGTTTTTGTGTAATACACCAATCGAAAGTCTCAGGCAGATCAATTATTTTGGACATGTTCCTTCCATAAGTTTTCGCTAATCACGTGGCTGTCATGACAGCCACGGGATTAGCGAAAACTTTCGGAAGGAACATGTCCAAATCCCACACATGCATAAAATCCGTTCTATTCATAATGTTTCTTTTTCATAGTTGTGTTTTTAAAAGTATGATGTCTCACTAATGTTTTTACATGAGTGAGTCATAGTTGAACACTGTTGGGGCAATATCACAGTCTTTAGTGGCGGGTATACATGTTTGTAAAGTATTAGTGTGACACAAGTTCCTAAAAACAGATCTCTGAGTGCACCAGTTAACCACATGTCTCATATCTGCCTTGTGTCATATTTGTTGCTTGTAAATTCTTATTGATCTCGGAAGCTTTAATATCTTGCTTCACTTCACCACATCTGAGACTGATAAAGTTTGTACTTTTGTTTGCTACACTTTAAAGCCGCGGTGAACATTCTGCATCAGGGAACAGCTCAAGTGACTCAAGTCATCCGTTGATATCATTATTCCACATAACTTTGTCATGATTGTCAGTCATTCTATAAATACACAGACTCTAAGACTTGTACTATTCCCCATGTGTTTGATGTAGACATTGTTATTCATGCGGAGCTAAGCAGCTCTCCGGAGCTCTGTTCCTCAAAACGATCATAAGCTGATGCCATAATGTTGCACTTACGATCCATTTGCGGAACTGGGCCCTGTACTCGACTAACCTCAGTTGTTAACATTTTACATTTGTATTGGTCTTTTCGTAACTCAACATAATCACATTATAATCATTACCAACAATTCCATTCCATGGTTTTCGTATTGTTTAATGGTTGGTTTACACACAACACCGATACATTAATGGTTTACAATGTAATATAGCGCTCACATCGAATCATACACCAGCAGTATGATCAAACATGGTTGTTACAATACTTGTCCCCCCATGTGTAAAATATACAAGTGTCGTTGGACAATAGCCTCATAGCCGACGAAATGTGCTCAAAATGTAATATGTCAGTTTAAAACATAGTAATTGTTAAACCTTTAACCTATACAGAAACACGTCACTAAACAAAATTAACCATGTCGACAGGCCCTTTTTAAATGAGTGTAAACTGTTAGTTTAACGTTTTTAAATAGGTTAAAGACCATGGTTCAGAACCAGTATGCATTCACAGCAATACATATAATGCAGAAAGCAACATACTAGGTCAGGTTAGACAAAAGAAAAGAACACTGATTAAATCCAACAGATTGGTTAACCAGAAAATAGTGTAGAAAACATGCTGTCTGCCTGTTAAGAGCAGCAATGAATACCATGTTATGTAGGTAACTGACCAGAGTCTATCTGATTAAATACAGTCCAGCCTAATTTCAAAACCTGATGCACGGTCGTGATGTCTGCTGGAATTTCCTACTCTGACACACTCTGTAATCTGGCATATTTGTCGGTGACCACGGCTACTGGATTAAAGGGGCTGCTTGTGCATTTAAATTACAGCAACTTAAGGCCAATTGTGAAAAAACTAATGGTATTTGTTAGTTAAGGAACCCAGTATTCGGTTCAACAAATCAACTTTTTATTTGTCATTTAGAAATTGGTAGGGTGAAAAACAAGAGACAGTTCTGTAGCAATACAGCATCGAAAAATTGATTATCATGCTGCGTAGCAGATACTAATACTGGCTTTGTAGGTTCAGCAACTAACAGTACAAATAGACATTTTGATGTTGTTGTTTTGGTTGTTGTTAGTGTTGTTGTTAATGAAGGCTTGGGCAGATTGATGCAGTCAGAGTGGGTGGGTGAGTGGGTGAGTGGGTGAGTGAGTGGGTGAGTGACTTAGTGGCACGTACTACTGGGGCCTAGTTCCACAAAGCTACGTAAGCTGAAATTGTTTTTAGTCAATATGTGTTTATAACTACTGAACACTTTATTTATTGAGTAGCAAGATATCATTTAATAATCGCTCGTAAGAATAAGAAGTCTTAGCGTTACGAGAGTCCTAAAATAAGTGTTACTACATCTTATTAAATTATGTTGTGCAACAAATCATAGAACAGTACTTAAGCTATTCGCGGCGAAGTAGTTTAGACATGCACATATGACTTTTATTGGTTATTTTTGTATTGTTTTGTCTTTTTTGCACCTTGAAAACTTGAAAAAGTAACATTGTCTCAGGTCTTTCCCAAGCTACTTACTTTCAAAAAATATTTTCTTACACATACGTCCCTTTTGTAGGTTGGACACTTTCAGTAACAACTTGTTTTTGCAAGCTGTTCATTTACAATATACTGTTTTCACAAGCTATTCACAACCTCAACAAGACTTCATGCAGGTTGCCTGTGGTCAGGAAAACCCCTGCAGCGCATCATCATGTATTCAAGGCAATACCTGGCTCGTCTTGTCTGGGCTAATCATTGCCGAAACAGGAGAGTGAACAGCTGGTGCAATGTTCTTTTACAGATGAGCCAAGGGCCCTGTCCCCCAAAGCGACCTTAGGCTAAGTTGATTGCAATTCGTTTTTGAAACAATGTCCTGTGAAGTTGTTTCTTATCATAGGCTTACGACTGTCGTAGCGCATAAAATATTTTGTAACCAGTGCCGAATGGCATCGGTTCGAAAGCGATCTCTGCGCTACAACAGTCGTAAGCCAATGCTATATGCTATACTGAAGCACTTACCACTGAGATCGCTTTGTGGAACGGAGCCCAGATTCTGCACGGACCTTAATGATGACTGTGTACATGAACAAACTCATTATGCCAGTGTCTATTCTGCCATCATAGCTACAACGATTGTATCACCTAATGTGACTTTCCTTAAACGCGGGCCTCAGCTGTAACCTTACCATGTAAGAAAAATTAGACATGCTCAGATACGTGTGTTTCCTTTGCTCCTGGCCAGGCAAACGAAGAACATGCCAATTGAGAAGATTTGTAAGAACATTGTGAAATATATGTGTGTCAAATCAATACTAGAGAATAATCTAACTTCATTATCTGTCAGGATAGCTTCCACTGAAGCTTGTGGCCGTGTAAACATGCAAGTTGTGTGTGTTTAACACTACAATACAGTGATGACATATGGGCCCTGTAACTTAATGCTATCTTAGGCTAAGTTTAAACAGTGCTATTAGCTAACCACTGTCGTAGCGCAGAGATCGTGTTGGGACTGGTGCCACTCAGCACCGGTTCCTAACCGATTTCTGCACTACGACAGTCGTGAGCTTGTGATGAGGAATAACTCTACAGGATATCATTTTCAAAAAAACACTTACGAGCATATTAACACTAAGATCGCTTTGAGGAACGGGGCCCTGGCGTTCGAGAATAGTGAGCATGTCCTGTACTACTGGTAGCGTCCGTCAGACACACTACTTCAATGGAAATCCACACGCTGCTGACATGCCTTTGACAAGCAGGGCCTGCAAAAGTGTCGCTAATGTGTTAACTTTCAAACGCATATCTTAGCAGATAACTACAGACAAAAACAAAAAAACTACCAAACAAAACCAAACTATCAAACATGCTCATATTTTTGGAAACAGTTTATTGACATATTTGAGGTTATATTCGGCATTACTCGCGGTACATTAGGTCTGACATGGTTGATGATAAGTCCGTAAGCTTGGAGAATGAAAACTCCAGCTGATATGCGAATTTGTGTGTACTTTACTACTGAGTTCTTGTTAGCAATAAAAACCACCACCCCCCTTATTTCTGCAGTGTCAACCTATGCGCGCTTTCACTTTATAAACTCTGTTTCTAAACTTTGCAATGTCTGTGATGTACACTATAAATTATGTAAATAACGTATATCCTATTATCTTAATACCAACTTATCTGTTCATTTAATAACTTCATCTTAATGAGATTGGGCATTCTGTTATTGCCTGATAAATATAATATATTCTAGCTCCAACATGTCGATCGAACAGAAATGCTAATGATGACAATGATGATGATCCAGTTGTCTTTGCTTGGCTTAATTGTGATTGAACAAGACAAGTCTGGCGACATCGATCAGGTTTGAGACAAAGGACATTAGTAAGATATTAGCGGAGATCTGATGCAATTAACACTTGTTTCGGTGAAGCGTGATAAGATTGAATTGCTGGAAATAAATCCAAATTTACTGGAAATAAAATGAAATTGAGTGTGTTTTAATAAAAAAAAACCAACTCAAACGTAACATATACATGCCATTTGGGATTATTACCAGTTTGAACACAAAGCATATGCATTTTTTTTTTCATTTTAACTTATGGTTGGAAAAGCAATAGGCGACGTGTGCAATGGTCAATGCTTTAGACATCTAATGCACTGGATGTATTTGCTTAAGCAATGTATTGTTTTAAGTGATGTACATATGCAAACATAGTTCGGCTTATGCGACATTCAAAATCCTTTATGTACTTGGTTGGTTAATATAACATTATTAACAAAGATAAATAGATAAAATAAATGTTAAACATTACTCGGCACAAATTGTGCCTATTGTGTTTCTTCAAGTGAGTTTAAAGGTTTCTCCTGTTGTTCATGTTAATTATTTCTTGTTCATATTATTTCACCAATTTTAACTCTCTGTCATTGTTAAGTTACGGCGTCAAGGGCCAATCTTGGGGTTTCGGTTTTCAAATACCAAATGTGAACTTTAAAAAAGGCCTTATTTTGTTGGAACATGCTCAGTAAGTAATGTTTGTTTTTGCAATTTTTAAGCCTGAGTGTCCTAGTTTACGACGTCGTAAATGTACGACGATTTTAGACCATTCACGCCGTGGCATATTACATTTAGTATTATAATGTGGGCAAACAAAACGAAAGCATCACATACTCCTCTGTGAACTGATGACCTTGACGCTCATAAACCTAAGACATCTCAACTGTCGTCTCAGTGCTGACATTAGCAATGAAGTGAACATTTGCACTGGCACAGTTTGCGCAAGTACCCTCGAATCTTCCCAAGACAAAGAAGGCAATTGATTTTGTGATGAAAGGAGTTTGCAATAATTGTCAGGTATCTTGAGTTTGACGTATTAATGAGTATTAAGCTAGTCCAATCAGATTAACTTTTCAATTAACTTCTCAAAATGATCATTATTCCAGTGTAAATGAGAAATTAAATCTGAATTGTCACTAGAAAAGTGATAACGTATACTTGACGTTGCTAGCTCTGCAAACAAGCCACTAAATACTCGCCTTATAAAGCAGCACTAATAATCTTCTTTACATCCTCTTACTTTTATGACCGTTTTTAAAACTCGTTTGCATTTTTGTCAAAATGTTACACTACCTTTTATTAAGGTCAAAAGCTGACTTACCGGCTCGCCTTCGACACAAATCACGACAAGTAATCATAACTAGTGTCATAATGGGCACATACAATGAGGTAACTATTGTATTATGACAAAACCTATAACAGAAACACATATTCCAGGTATGTCTTTTACGTTAACCTTATTCTTGTACCCTTCTAAATTATGAGAATTTAGAGCCCAGACATGCTTCATTTCTTCCCTGTAAACCTTACCTCGTCATCCTATATGTAGCCTGAACACAAATAATTGCATTGACTTTCTAATAATCTTAGGACCAAACGTCATACTAATATATACTTAGCAACACAAATGTCTATGACACATACTTTTACGATAATGTTGATTCAGTCAAAACAAAACCATAAACACACGTCCACAATAGGGCAATAAAGCGTGCAAATGCATCTTTGAGTTGTCTGTTTGAACATTCAATACCTTGCACATGCACTTTAAGAAAATTAAAACAAACAAGTAAGTATGTTCACAACTCAGTATTTAATTAAACATGAATTATGGAGGAATTTTTATTTGTGTAAAAGACTCTTTTAACGAGCGTTACCTAAAATTTTGTATTGACTTTTGAACCAGAAGTCCAAGTTCATGATAACAAAGATTTCTGAATATCACCCATCGCGGATACCAAGCGAAAACCGCACAAAGAGACTTTTGCCTGTCGATTTAATGTCCATAGGAACAACATATAAAATGTGTGGTGTGATTTAGCACGTGAAATACCGTCTTCGCACTGGCTGACCACTGGTAACGCCCCCAGGATCAAACATGTGGATTCAAAACACGTATAGTCGGAACCGGATCCAACCAACAACAGCCACTAAGGCGAATATCGTCACAAACCGAATGTCGACGCTTAAAGCTTAAATACGATATCATTCGCGACGTACCGGTATTAGCGTGTATTTTTTAAACTAGTTTAGCCCTGCAACATTCACATGGCGTGTTTACAGACATTTCCTATCCTTCATTATTGTTAACATTCACAAGTTGGATGTTTGTTCTGTACATTAAATAGTTTGTACCAGCGTAGAGAGCTTGCGACAGTTTTATTTGATAGTTCTAAGAAGGGAATACAGCTCAATCAAAAACACTTCCTTATGTCGTTTTATTTGGTATGTTTTTAGTTTGTGTTGTTGTTGTTATATTTGTTTGTAGTTGATTTACATTACTTCTTGCAGATCAGCATTGTCTACGTTGTATTAATTTCAGAGTGCACCTTATAACCCTCACGTATCGTCTCTGCCGAGTGTCACTTTTGTTGCTTGAACATTCGGAGAGATCACAGAGGCTTCAATATTCTGCTTCATTTCATCACAACCATAATTAATACAATCTGCATTCAATTTTACTTCGCTCTTCTAGACCTCCTGTGGCACTCGCCATATCGCATGTCTGTCTCATTTCTGTTCCGTCGTGGACATTAACATTTTACAAGATTTGTTATGACTTTCACTAATTATTGATAAACATAATTAAGGATTTTGTGTCAGACCTTATGCTTGCTTCGTCATCAGGTGAATTTACAGTTGACTTAGTCACCTGATGAAGGAACAAATATATCTCCTGAAACAACGTGTGTTTTCGTACAAACATGTTCACATTAACACAATTCTGAAATATGCCTTGTCATTTCTGAATGATCATCAAGGAAGTAATATAACCCATTAAGTTCAGAATTGGGTTGAGCATTGCTGAAGGTTGTTACAACTGGGTGTCCCTGTTACATACTTCCAAGATTACGCAATATAAAGCAAACAAACACTACGCGTTGGGATTTGGAAATTGTGTTATTATGAGGAGGTTTCGTAAATACAGTTTAGTTACCAAATGCACCCGCTCCTACATTGATTATTTGCTCGAACAATGTCCATGTTCAGTTGGAAACCTTTTTGTTGATGTGCTGCTTAAACGTGCTGCTGCGTGGATAGGTTGCAGTAGCCTATTTATGTTACAACTCGTACACCAAAATACCAAAATCAGTACTCCAACAAGTACATGATTACCATGTCCACAAGACATGTATCGAGGTTAAAGTGTAATGTTAAAGGAATTTCTAACAACGTGTAATAGTTTAATCATGAGTTAACATGGTCCTGGGCCCCGTTCCTCAAAGCGGTTTTAGGCTAAGTTGATCGTAAGCGATTTTTTAAACACTGCCCTGTGAAGTTGTTTCTTATCGTAGGCTTACGACTGTCGTAGAGCAGAGATCGATTTGGA
>JAULCD010265647.1:0-10192 GCA_032361085.1 Calliostoma canaliculatum
CCCATTTTAATAACCCCCGCAACAACGTTGTTGCGGGGGGTAAAAAATTGTGCACTGTTAAAGCACATTGACCGGAAGTCACGTGACTTAGGTACTACTTGATGATTGTCGGTTGATCTACATTTACTGTAGATTAATAAAATGTAAATAATTAGCATTTTAACTGGTAATTTTATCTTTTAGAGGTTTTCAATGTAAACATTCAAAAATTGGATGCATTTTGAAAACTTAAAAATCAAGACAGCAGCCAAATTAAACATTTTAGAAGAAAAAGTGTAACATGAAACTTGTAGCTAATGTAATGCTCTATCAAAATTTTACGTTTCGTGAGTTAGTGTTGAATAGTTTTTGTGCAGTAACGAAAAGTTCAATTTTGGCTTAAAAAAATAAATAAGTAGATCACGGTCAATTTGACCAGGAGTGATGTGACCTACATGATCGGTAGATACTATGGTTTTATCTACAAACCCTAGCGATCATTCTATCCATTTTCATTAGTAACTTTTGGAGGAGATAGATTTTTAAATCAGAGGTATAAAAAAGTTTAAATGTTGAGGTGACTTTTTTAAAATCACCGTAATGTTTTTTGGACCATACCGCATAGCTTAGAGAGACAAGCAATTGCAATCATTTGATAGTTCCATGTATCGTTACACCACTAATCCTTACCTAAGTTTTATTTATTCCCGTTGTGGAAACTACCTATTGAAAAGGATGAAACTTTTACGAACCCCAATACTTTTAAAATGTCCATAAGAAAGCTCTGTGTATAACGAATGCTGTCAGTAGGACATGCTATTGATTTTATTCACGCAAACACCAGATGTTACAAATTCAACTTACATTTCTAATTTCCCAAGTAGCAATAAGCACGATAAGGGACAATGGCATAGTTTCGACAGCTTCGCTACTATCGCCCTCGCTTTTTCCGAGGTGGGCCAGCATTGGCACAGAACCACCTTGCCATCAGCGTCTGGGCGGCAGTGTTTCACCTGTGGCCCAATTATGTGTGTCCATCATCATTCCCTCATGTCGGGAACTTATGAGATATCATATTTCGTATCACCGATGCAATAAAGGACAAAAGTGTTTTTAAAAATATGAATTATGCATATTATTATTACTAGGGAATGCCATTTTG
Source organism: Calliostoma canaliculatum (assembly GCA_032361085.1). Classification (NCBI taxonomy): domain Eukaryota; kingdom Metazoa; phylum Mollusca; class Gastropoda; order Trochida; family Calliostomatidae; genus Calliostoma; species Calliostoma canaliculatum. The sequence continues at coordinate 1,142 of JAULCD010265647.1, forward strand.
TTGTACTGGGTTGTGTTTGATATAACTATATTTCGTGTAATTAATTAATTGTGTGTCCTATCTGGGTCATTTCTGTATTTTGTCCATATTCCGATCAGATTGTTTTTAAAAAAAAACCGAGTCTTCACTGTGCACCTTCGGGACCAATAGCTCCTCATATCTTTCTTCCTACAATTTCCGTCAGGACAACAAGGGCAAAGAATATATACATTTCGCCCATGATTACTGGGATTCATTCCATGTTATGGTCTATAGTTTCTGCGCCAGGATTGTTGTCGGCATAGTAATTTGTTCCATCACTTATGTGAACAAACACTTCTTCAGGGAAAAATTAATGAAATACTTCAAGTGGTGTACTAGAATCACCCAGATTTTCAACTTGTAGACCTGGTGAGCCTGAAAACCCAAAAGCGGCGAGGAAAGTTGTCCGTGCATTTCCACAAAAGTATATGCTGTCCAGACCCGTCAATTTTCGTAGCACCTCGTACTTGCGTCTCATCACCAAATTCAGTATAAGAATCTGAATCTAAACTTGAACTCGGTTCATAACTTTCACTCGAGGTTTCGTCGCTCGTTACTAAACCATCTGATTCCACGAGTTGTTTCACTCTAACATAGCGTCCTACAGGTTCAGGTTCAGAATTAGTTCCAGAATATTCATCTACACTTGAGAGAATTTCAAAGTTCGGCCCCGGCTTCCTAATTCGCAGTTTAGGAGGCATTGTAAACACGTCTGCTGTGTTAGCTTGCTTGTGTTGAAATGATAAAAAAATAATAATAAATGTGGACGCACATTATGAAAATTCTCCAATCATGACAGATGTTGTTTCTAAACTTCATAACAAATCACACCAATTAATGTTATCAAGACAGTGTAACAATATATTCAAATGAACTATGACCTATGCACTCATTAACTCACATTCATCATAGCCCGATTACCGCTAAAGCCCATATGGCACCTATACATGCCATCCGGCTGTCCTACATACATAGCGAGGGCATCTATACGTGCGAACCGGCTGAGTGACAAACTTTCTAGAGCATCTATACGTGCCTCCCGGCCGCAAGTGGTTAAAAAAGTATTTTTTTCTGCCTTTAAAGAATAGGCTCTATAGTTTCTATGGAAACTCTTTTACACAAATTATACCAGGAGAGGTTTTTTTAACAGCCTATTTAAGTTGGAATTCACCGAATCAAGTCAATTTTACTGTTGTTAAGCAAAAAAAAGGAAGACTAATGTCTTATGTGTATGCAAATAAAGTGAATTGTAGGAATAAAGGCGTATGAAAATACGTTAGAGTTACGTACACAAGTTTTAAAACAAAAAGTAACACACTCTCTTTTTAACATAAAACGTTCAGTGACGAAATATATTAGGATGTAAGATGTGATATAGAATAAACTTTTGGGTTTGTGAAATGTACACGTATGTACAATGTTCTGAGTAAATACACAACTTGCAATGCTAACGTGGGGTAAGTAGTGATACGCAAGGACTATCAGGTTACAAATGCTAAACTCGTAAACTGTGCAATTTTAAAAGAAATATTTGTTTCTCGTACGAACATGACATATAAGATATCAGTATTTTTAAACCGATCCAATGACTCCAGTAACTTCTTCAAAGGCAATTTCTATGTAAGAGACCTATTGCACAATGGGCTATCGGTTTGGTTTAGAAAGACGAAAATTGTTATAAACTGTGCACTATCCAAAGACAAACAAGTTTGTTCTTCGGAAAGTGCACAGTTTACAACAAATATCTCTGTGAGTCGAACCCGTTATCCGTGACACTTCAAACGTTTTAAAATTACTGACCTACACTCTGTTAAAAGTATTTAAACCTTACCGTATGGTTTACGGTCTTGCTACTAAAACTCCTTGCAAAGACAGCTGAAGTCTACCCGGTGTGTTTGTAACCTAAGTATAAAGGCCAAGCCAAGGGCTATGAACTAATGTGGAAACAGGTACAGGTGTGTTATGTATGGTGGCCGAGAGGGTTATAGAACGCGATATTGTGATGGCCCCTCTCGGCCATCATAGTTATGTATACCCGGTGACAATGAAAAGGGTTAACTTGTTAGCACTGGTGTCCTGACACATCAAAGTTAAAAGTACTACACAAAAAAGTAACATTACCTGCAGCTAGATGTAGATAGACGAGGTGTACCAGTTAAATCCACACTCCCGCCATGTAGGCACCTCAACTCAAACCAAGAGGTAAACTACATTGAATCGAATCTCATTCAAAAACATAATTCACTAGTAACTTTCCGCTACACTGGCCGATATCATTGTGTCTGTGCATGTCGGTGACGCTATGGCTTTATGCAACATATTCACCCTGTGAATAGAAATCGTATTCCCGATACACACTGACGTTTGTGTATACAATGACAAGGTGTGCCGATTTCTTTCCACAAATTTAGGTTCAAACAAAAACGCGTATAAGTATTTTCAATGAAAATTTTGAACAAGTCAAACTACTTTATACTCAATGACATTAGAGTATAAACTCTGCAGTGACACCTTCAGTTTCCCTTGGAGCCTAAATTTAAAATCGTCAAACATAATACAATAAATAAACAAATGCGACAATACAGACTACTGCGGTGTTACACCAATACTAAAGTAATATATTTCCCTGCAGCGAGATACAGTACAACCCACACTACCGCCATGTTGTCACCTCAACCCAAACCAACACTAGTATATCAGAATTACATGAACTGTACCCTACATTTTATATCAAATGAAGAACTAGAGCGACTGGATTTTTTTACTTTGCTTTAAATAAGATAGAGAACTGGTGGTAATTCTTTATCGGATACAAAAACAGTGTCGCAGGATAAAACAAATGGCTTAGGTTTGACTCGCCCTTTGTTTGTGCTACAGTCCTTTTTTATCTTATACATAAATTACATTGCCGCAACACCCGACGTGAACACTGACCATGGCCCTGTTCCACAAAGCGATTTAGGCTAAGTTGATCATAAGTGCTAAAATATACCATTGGCTTACGACTGTCGTAGCGCATAGAGAGCGTTAAAACCGGTGCCATTCGGGACCGGTTCCAAATAGACTTCTGCGTTACAACAGTTGTAAGTATATTATAAGAAACAACTTCACAGGATATTGTTCCAAAAATCGCTTACGATCATTGTAACACTAAGATCGCTTTAAGGAGACATGCTAATAACACCCAGTTAAAAGAAGAGTTGTGTCTGTGTGCTTGTTTGTCTCCAAGTGTGGACCACGGTATACAACAAGACACTCATGTCCCTCGAACGGAACACCCATCAAGCTACAATAAGTCTGAAACAGCCGTACCTAAGACAATTGACCACATGCGACCAAAATTGTTGTAAATTTCCACAGAAGACTTTAATTTACAAATAGGCCTATTAGGGCCAACAGTTGTGAAAACTGTGCAATATTTGCTATTATAAACCTAATTTTGACAACGGCCGTTGTAACTCCTTTCAATAGGCACCAATACCAGAAAACTGTTTTACTCCCAGAGTTAAACCTGGGAATATGTTTTACTGGAGTTTAATAAAACTCCTTCCCAGTTTTTGTTTCAGGAATGAACTCTCGTCTCAGAACCTAAATAGGTTCCTAAGTCTTTGCAGATCACCAAAAGAAAGGAAAACTATTCAGCAGATTTTAATGAAATTTCCGCGATTTTTTATTTTGCGTGATTGCGGTTCAAATAGCGGGAAAGAAACTCGATGCGATGTTATTTTAGTAGTTTTTGTTCGCTCTTTGGAACTTTGAAAGCAAACACATTGCCTTTTGTTCATCAGACGTCCGTGTGTAGACCCACACTGCATCAATCCTGTGTCCTGGAAGTTAACATTTCAATTTTACATAGTTCAAATGTTACAAATGTATCATAACTAGACATTGATTTCTTACCATCAGTTACAATTAACATACTACTCTATACACTCCAGAATAAATACTGTAAACAGTGAAATTTTTGCGCCGTTAAATTATTGCGAATAGCACACCATAGACATTACTGCGTCGATATATGTTTGCGAGTTGCCGTGTTGAGATGATCCCTTAATTACCAAACAATATACAACTTCTCGCCGAAGATACGGAAGCTAGTTAATCTGGAAAGTTCACAGAAAGGGATTGCGACCAATTGCGACCAATTATCAAATACTTTGCCGTGTTGACATGATCCCTTAATTACCAAACAATAGACAATTGCAATTGCAAAGGACATAGGCACAATCAAGCGAGGTTGGAAGCAGGGGGGTCTTCCCGTAAAGTAGACCTCTAGGGGTAAGGTAAAACATCCTTTGATGTGGAGCGTTGTTTTACTGATGTTGTTTTAGTCCGGGTGTCACTGAAACTTGAAATCTGTTCCCTCAATGAAATGTGTTAAACTCACTTGGCGATAATTAAATGAAATTTAGATCTGAGTTCAGTTTTCTGTCACTTCTCTTTTTCGAGTCACCCTAGTGTTTGTAACAACAATGACCACCTATTTAAGTAACTTGTTTGCTTACATTCGATGACGTGTTGCAATAAATAAAGTTTGTTAACCACCACTTATTTATGCTTATGTTCCGCTTTTAATTTTTGCGCTTTTTATTTTTGCGAATGAGTCTCATTCGTAAAACTCGCAATAATAAAACGGTCGCAAAAATTTCACTGTTTACAGAATGTATTGCAGTGCATTTAAGTGAATTGCGTGTTTCTACGGCATAATATTGTCGCAGTTTAAAGTTCAAAGGTTAGATGCCACCTGGGGGCGGGATAGCGCAGTGGTTAACGTGCCGGACTTTGATCAAGAGGTGCGGGGTTCGAAACCCGCCCAGGGGGCTCGGGGTCATTCTCTGTGTTGGAAATGCTGTGTAACACAGTAACACTCTTGCTTCGCAGGTACCAGCCGAAGCTCGCAAATTTCACTGCAGCCCATAACCACAATGATGATGCAGGCTTTCCTTTTGTCGTAAATCCTACCGCCGTGATATAACTGTAAACAAACTCACTCACTCAAAATCGTTGGTCTAAATGTTGTTTCCCACAAAATAATGAAACGAAATGAACATGCTCTGTTTGACCCAAACAGTACCGAATTAACAATGGTTGTATTTACATTTAACTAAACTGGGCTGTTAACAATGAATCCCGTGCTAATTTGTTTTTAAAGCTCTTAAACTATCAAGAAGATATGAGGATAAGTTAATTTATTTTGGATAACACTTGAGCTTGGACCTATAAAGGTTAATGTATTAGCGGCGAAACTGTTAACTTAATGAATCAACTATTACTATGATTTATATGTAAACATGCTGTTTAGATGTGTAATGTTGATATCACATCAGTCTGTACTATTGAAAATATTCATCAATGCACACACTGTATCAAGTGTTAGCAAAGCCAGCATGATCGTATCTAGCCTTTTCTGAGTTTCAACTACCCGTGTTAATGGAGGACTCATGACTTCACTAGAAAATAATAAAGAATTTTTTTGCGGATTTCCATCGGTTTGAGATTTCATAGGAAATGTTATTAAACCAATTGAAACCAGCTGAATAGTATCTGTACAATTACGGTAGTGACATTTAAAAGTGGTGGTACATAAGTCAAGATTTCTTGGGTGTCAACTTCTGGTTTGTTCGCAAATTCACGAGGTTTCGGGGCATATGCTTGCTCCTTCATCAGGTGAACCAGATCAAACCAAAAGTTGACATCCGAGAAATTTTGAACAATATCTGCACAATTTTTTCATTGTTTTTTTTTATTACAAAATTGGTTTCAACAACCTTTGGTTGGACATAAGACAAAGGAACATAATCAGCAACAGCCTAAGGTTAATGTATGAGTACGTTATGCAATAATGGTAAAAGTGAACAACTTCTGAGGGGCAGAGAAAATAATGAAATACTCAGTGTATGTATGGAAAGGGAATTTGTTGATTGATTAGGGGGTTTTGCAGTAGGCTCATCAAGTTCGTGAAAAACAAAGTTTACAAATGGTTATACAGTACTATAAATACATGTTTTTGTGTGTAAAGAACAACTTACTGTTCTCCTACACATATGTGTTGTTTCCATGTGAAACCAACCGCCATGAATTCTGTAACAATGTATCTTATTCCCACAGCTCGTTAAACGATTTCATTGAGAATCTGCCAAGTTCCGTGCTATTTTTTACCTACTTTTGTTTGTACAGTTTGCACTGCCGAGGTGCCAGGTTACTGCAATCTAGTCCAGCGGGTATACACGCCTTGCTCAGAAGTATGGTCTGATGACTTTACAAATCTGGCTCATGTTGCACAAAGCTCTCGTTGTGCTAAAACTTCTAAACCCTTGAACAAATATATATACATTATTCAGCGGATTTCCACTGTTTTGATGATTTTTCCAGGGAAAATCTCATCAAACCAATGGAAATCCTCTGAGTACTTCTCTATACGTCTATAATTTCTATTTTCTATACTTCTATAAAGTTACACTCGGAAAAAATGTGTATAAATTAATCAGCTGATTTTTATTGGTTTGATGGGGTTTCCAATATAAATATCATCACATCCATGGACATTTTCTGAATGATTTCTAAATTGTGACAGAATAGATTTTCATTAACCTGTTTAGATTTCTTGACAGAAATGGACAGCATGGCAGAATGGCACTTCTTAATTTATAAAAAAAACGAAATTTGGAAATGAGCACACTTTATTTGATTTGTAAGAGTTATTTTGAATACTTCTTTAGCTGAACATACGATTCGGATATAATGACCAATCATGCTACTGCATCACATGCTAAACACCCGTTTCTTATTTGGTAACTTCGCTTGTTTTTGTTTTTCAATGTTCTAAAATCTTAGTTATACATTTCAATGAGTGTAGAACCCAATGAAAAGATATTCAAATATATGTAATATTCCTCTGGTAGACAATGTTGTATTTTTATGTGCTTACTTCCAACTTCCATAAGAATCTGACACTTACTTTTATGAGGGATATTTAGAAGTGGCACAGTTATAAATTGGGGGATGTCAACTTCTTTGGACGTATGTTTACATGTAAACAAACATACAAAGAAGTTGACACCCAAAACTCCTGAATTAAGCTAATCAATTTCTACGAATTGACTCATTTGCTTTGTACTATTTTTTCGTAAACATTGTTATATGGCAGTGTATTATGTTCTTCATTAATAAGTGTCACTGTTTTGCAACGTTATATGGTTAGGTTCAGTTAAGGTTCATTACAGCGTAATTGACAAGTGATTGACATTTTTGTAACGAATGCTACATTCAAGGCAGAAGAAGTGTTAAAAATAGATTTGGAAAATTCCACCTGGTATAAGCTAGCATAATCTGTAATATTCTAGTCACAAAGATAACCTTCTGGAAATAATTGAAATTATTAATAAGGGGTGTTTCGCGCAATTTTTGGGGAACACTTTAAGACAAGCTTTCATTCAACATTCCTATCCTTGATTGTGACTTTCTTGGAAACTTGACAATAGTAGCTACTGGGTGAATATATTTTGTGATCACTGATATTTGCTTAGATCTCTGTATTTAGATATTATTATCATACCACTGTCATGCCACTTTGTACTGCCATTTGATATTGTTTTACAACTCTATTTTGCACTGCTATTATAATGTATGTGTATTAGCTTAGTTGATTGTATAATATTTGTTTGTTGTTTGTTGGTTTCACACTAAACTCGTACTCGTTGCACACAGATTTCCAGGTTTGGGTATCAACACGTAACAACATGCAATATCCCATGTACTGTTAGGATAACTCTAATTACATTTCATACATGTTTGTCAGCTTGTTTTTATTTTCAAGGTATTACACCTTTCATTAAAATGTATTACACTGTGTTGTGTTCATTACGTTGTACACATATTCATAAAATTTTATGAATATGTATCCAGAGAGTCAAGGGGGTTTTCGTAAAGGGTATTCAACGGTAGACAACATTTTCACGTTGCAGAGTATAGTTCAAAAGTATCTATCGAAATCAAGAGGGCGAGTCTACTGTTTATACGTAGATTTTCGAAAGGCTTTTGATTCCGTTAACAGAGATTTGTTGTATTATGTCTTGTTATCCCATAATATTCATGATCGGATGTTTAACATCATCAAAGATATTTATTCAAAAACGAAGGCTTGTGTCAAATTATCTCAATCTTCAGTTACAGATTACTTTGATTCCTTTAGCGGAGTGAGGCAGGGGTGTATTTTGAGCCCTTTATTGTTTTCCTTATTTGTAAATCAGCTTCATGGTGAAATGGAGAAATCGGAGAGAGGTATCTTTTTATGTCCAGAGTTTTTGGAGCTATATCTTTTATTGTATGCAGATGACTTATGTTTATTTTCTGACAGTGTCATTGGTTTACAAAGAAAAATCGATTTATTGGTTAATTTCTGTAATAAATGGGGATTGACTGTTAATTTTGATAAGACAGAAGTCTTGGTTTTCAGAAATGGTGGTAAACTTAGGAAAAGTGAAGTTTGGTATTTTGAAGGTCAAAGGTTGAAGATTTCGACGTATTACAATTATTTAGGATTGTTATTTTCCAGTAGGCTGTCGTGGTCAAAATCTGTTCAAAATAATGTAAATAAAGCCACTAATGCTTTATCCTCAGTTAAACTTCTTAGTTATAAACTTAAAAATATTTCTCCAGTGGTTCTCTTTAAGATTTTTGATGTTCAGATAAAGCCGATTATATTATACGCATCAGAAATATGGGGTTATCAAAAGTGGTTTATAGTTGAACAATTCCAGGTAAGGTTTTGTAAGTTCGTATTGGGTTTGAGCTACAGAAGCACAAATGTTGCTGCGTTAACAGAATGTGGTAGACATTACATTTATGTTGATTCTTTGTTGAGGGTCATTAAATTTTGGTTTAGATTGCTTGAAATGAAAACAGACAGGTATCCTAAACAGGCTTATCTTATGTTGTATAATTTGGATAAGGTTGGACGTAAAACTTGGGTGTATCATGTTAGAACTATTTTATTTGCTTACGGTTTCGGTTTTGTTTGGGAAAATCAAG
>JAULCD010265758.1:0-10192 GCA_032361085.1 Calliostoma canaliculatum
CTCAGTGTGGGGCAGGGCAAATACCCTAGATACTCTCAGGAATCCAGCAAGCCGAGCGGGTAACCCATCCGGTAACAGTCCGGACCCGACGTTGCTGAACTTCGCCTGATTGTGATCAATCGTGCTATGCACTAGACCACATCACCCATATCCCACCCCAGCACTGCTTCAATAGTGAATACATCACCCATATCCCACCCCAGCACTGCTTCAATAGTAAATATATCACTCATATCTCACCCCAGCACCGCTTCAATAGTAAATATATCACCCATATCCCACTCCAGCACTGCTTCAATAGTAAATATATCACCCATATCTCGCCCATATGTCACCCCAGCACTGCTTCAATAGTAAATATGTCACCCATATCTTACCCCAGCACTGCTTCAATAGTAAATATATCACCCATATCTCACCCCAGCACTGCTTCAATAGTAAATATATCACCCATATCCCACCCCAGCACTGCTTCAATAGTGAATACATCACCCATATCACACCCCAGCACTGCTTCAATAGTAAATATATCACCCATATCTCACCCCAGCACTGTTTCAATAGTAAATATATCGCCCATATCTCATCCCAGCACTGCTTCATTAGTAAATATATCACCCATATCTCACCCCAGTACTGTTTCAATAGTAAATATAACACCCATATCTCACCCCAGCACTGCTTCAATAGCAATAGTGTTGCACAAAAGAAGTATCCATTATTTGTATGAACATAATTCTATCCAAGTAACAATTTACTCGAATGAGAGACTTTGTATATACAGGCGTGTCAAGATAGATAGACATAGTATACACAGATATAAATACATAGAAAACCATCAATAAATCTGGGAACATTTTATCCTTCACTTTGCTTTTTAACAAGCAACTCTACAAATGGTTCGGACTTTAATGATACGTGTCCAGTGTTATGTAATTATCTTATGATTGGTCACAAAATCGGTCACGTGATTGTGCAATAAAATTAAAACTAAATGCAGCTGTGAGCTCCCAGTGTATGGAAGATTTTTTATACTTAATGCTCAACAATTCTCTGGTTGCACTGGTCACACCAATATTTCATACTCTGTATACGGGGTCAACATGGCTGAGGAACATAGCTTGGTTCATTGCACTACGTTTCACTCCCCTGCATGGACCAAGCTACGTTTCTTTGCTAGTGTCAACAGACTCCAAACATTTATGTATTATACTCGGATATCTGCTAATAAATCAGTTATTAAAAAGGTCTTAGCTGATGAATTTTGTTTGTGGATAAATTTTAATAATTAAAGTGAATATAAGCTGTGTACTGGTTTTAAGGTAAGCTCTGCAGTAATCAACCCTTACACTGCTGAATAAGTTTAGATTGATTTTTTAACTGTTACCACCTTGTGCTAGTAAAAACCTGATCTGTGGTAAAAAAAATTAAATCATGTAGGAGCTCTTTTAAACAAATTACCACCGGATAGGTTTTTAACAGCTTATTTTGGGCCAAATTTTGACAATGATACAGAAAACAGGAAGACAGAGTCATCAATATCCTCTGCAATGGTAAAATATGAATGTGAACGTTTTTTATGAGTTTTGCTCCAGAAATCCTGTTTTTGAGACAAAGTCCAAACAGTTTCCATGAAAACAGAAAAATTAATAATTATAAAATTCCCAAAGTAGCAAAAGGCGACCTTATGGGTCTACCTGTATAGTTTTGTTGAAAAATATTGAACGTTTTTCGAGTTTTGTTCCAGAAGCGAAAGGAAAACCCTTGAGATAAAGAGTTGTCATTGAGAAAAATCAAAATCCTGGAATTCCCAAAATAGCAAAAGGCACCACTTCAGCTCTTGTTTCATCTAACTGCAAAGTTTCGTTGAACAATATTGCAACGGTTTTCGAGTTCTACTCCGGAAAATAAAAATTTGCTCAGTAAAACGCACAGACCGAGTTCATTTTAATACCCCCGCAAAACGCGTTGCGGGGGATAAAAAATAGGTTCAGCACCCTTATCGTGGAGAAATTATCATCAGTGATCCCAGAATTTTTAAGGGTTTGCCTTTCCCAATTAGTGTCTGTCTGTCCATGCGGCTTACGTAAATATCTTGGTCAGGCTATTAGTGAGCCGCACGGTAAGGGTTAAGCCAGAGTAAATTCATACATATTGTCTGTTGTCAGATTTAGGATCGAAAGAAATGTGGCACCACTGAAACGGAAGTAAAATCCTTGCCTTTCACAACCTGTTGTGTCCCCATCACTAAGGGAGGCAATATATCGCTCAAAGTTGCTCCCCTTGGCCAGGTAATCTAAAACAATATCTGTGTGTGGAAAATCTCTCCTTTATCAGGATCCATCACCCGAGATCCATCACTCGAGCTCCATTAAGGACCGGTCATAAATTACAGGAGGGGAGGGGGTCGGAGGAAGCGAGGGGAGGGTCACTAAAAACTAGGACACTCTTGTGGGGAGGGTCATGAAATAATACACATCTTTAAGGAGTCATGAAAAAAGGCTGTATTTTGAGGGAGGGCCATTAGTAGTAGCAGGCATCCTTCCGTCTCGGAAGACGATGGGTTGCGCCCTGTAAAAACTGGTCAAGTAAAAAGTCAGTCTCGTTTAGGACAACGTCTAGTGTGGCTTAGCAGTCCTATCCTAGCTTGACAGTCTGCCACAAATGCCGCACTCAAAGTTGGAGGGTGAAATCGAGGCTTGGTTTTGCTGCCTTTCTTTCCTTCTCATTCCCAACTCCTCCAGCTGTTTCTTTCTCGTTTTCTCACCTCGCCCGACTCCTTTCCTCACTGTTTGCCTTCATCCACTGCAGTCGTCTGCAAGCGATTCCCAATGTGTCTGGGTTGATGTCTGTCAATTTCATGTCTCGCTTGCAGACGTCCTTGAACCGCAAAACTGTACGCCCTGTTGGACGGCATCCGGAGGCCAGCTCACTATACATTATGTCCTTTGGTATGCGACCGTCATCTATCCGATGCACCTGGCAGAGCATGAGGTGCATATTGAGAAAGTTTGCTTTCTCCAGTACTGTGGTGTTGGTGACCCTGTCCTGCCATGTGACTCCGATTCTCTTGTCTTGTGTAAGTTGTCCAGGATTCACTACCGTACATCAGGTTGCTGAGCACGCACGCCTGGTAAACCTTGAGTTTGGTGTTCAAGGTCAGCTGGTTGTGCCCCATACTCTCTTGCTCAGTTGTGCCATTACGGCAGACTTGCAGACTTGCAGACGGGCCAGGACAACACGTGCAAAGACTTTGCCCACAATGCTTAGCAGAGAGATACCCCTGTAATTGTTACAGTCACTGCGATCGCCCTTGTTTTTGTACAGGGTGATGATCTTGGCATCGCGCATATCCTGGGGTACCTTGCCTTCCCTCCAGCAGAGACAAAGAAGTGCATGAAGTGGTTCCAACAGGGCTGGCTTTCCACATTTGATGATCTCTGGTGAAATGCTGTGTTCACCTGGTGCTTTGGCACAGGCCAGAGCATCAATTGCTTTACTGAGCTCCTCCTTAGTAGGTTCAGTGTCCAGCTCCTCAAGAACATACAGTTCTCTGATTGCGACCAACGCTTCCTTGGTGACAGAATTTTCTCTTGAGTAAAGTTCCAGGTAGTGCTCTACCCATGTGCTCATTTGCTTATTCCTGTCTGTGATGACTTCCCCTGTCTTTGACTTCAAGGGCTAATAAATAAAAGTACTATAAATGCATAAATGGCCCGGATTTTTTCGTGCGATGCACCGCCACATGGTTCTTCAAATATGTTTCGTTTTTTAACACAAAATGATAAAAAGTTTTACATGAAAAAACACAAGTTTGAATCAAAGACTGAAAACAGTTTATCTTTTAAAGATTTTGCGCTATATAAATGCTATCCATTATATAATTAAAAAAATTATAAGTTCGGTTATATCCGGAAAAGCCATCTCAAAAGTGATTAAAAACGTTTTAAAAAGCCGGAATTTCTCCAAATTAACCATCACTGGGAAGTTTAACCATTTTTCTATCGATTTTAGGTATAGTATAATTTTGCTGGCAATACCTGTGACACACCGCTGAAAATACCGTACTTTTGCGAATTTGCCCCAGGTGTTCGACCTGGAAATACCAATTCCAGAATCCAAAATCCATTCTCGGGTAAAACAAAGATGCTGTCAGCCTGCAACAAGGCACCCCGGACTCACAAAATGTCAAAACAAAGACGTGTCATTTCATTGGACAGCTATTTTTAGTGCAAATTGACAGAAAGCTTGCCCTTGTGTTCAGGGCTATGCAACATAGAGACTAGCGGAGATGACAGGCCATGGATTTATTCAGGATGGCCTGGATCATACATATAGCTTTTATTCGACGGAATGACATGGTGGTACTTATGCAGATCCCAACTGAGAGGATAGGTTGCTCTGGTTAGGAATCTTTATCGATGAGCGATCAGGGAAGAATTCTTATCTTCTGGGGTTGGTCAACTGTAACGCTACCATCAGTTGATCGAACTGCTGTGCACATCCACAGTCGTTATGTCCCAAAGAAAATGACTAGCAAAGACGAAAGATGATCTCCAGTTAAAAACCCAAGAAAGCAATTGCCATGTAAGGCCATGGTAGAGGCGATCGCATGTACCTTCTGCGGATTGGAAGCGAATAGGGTCAGAAGACATTTAGCCCTTTAAGCCCCAAGAATCGTAGCATGCAACCATTATGACACCGTGGTATGAGATATCTCTGTTTCTGCTGTTCTGACAGGGGAATAAGAGCCTCTTAAGAACTGGCACCTTGTACTTGTGCTGTCAAAATATATTCTTAAAGACCAAATGGTACACAAAGATAAAAGGGTAGTTGAACAATCTCGGTTCACGGATGAATAAAAGTTTCTTAGCCACAAGTCAGACCTTAAACCCAAGTGTACCAAATCATGCGCTGTCCGATTAAACTGGCCTTGTGCAATATCAAAGCATGGATTTGTGACATCCTAGACTCTATTGCTAAAGCTACAAGAAATAGTGTCTTATGACACACCTACAAGCAATTCAAAGTCACTGCTAGTCAAAGTGTTGCAACACAACTGTTTCGGTCCCACGGTGTACCTGGCCCCAAACCTCTGACTCGCATCCTGGTTCTACAAGGCACGAGTGAGAGCTTGGAACTCTGGTACCCTCCTGGTTCTACAAGGTACGAATGAGAGCTTGAAACTCTAGTACCCTCCTGGTTCTACAAGGCACGAGTGAGAGCTTGGAACTCCGGTACCCTCCTGGTTCTACAAGGCACGAGTGAGAGCTAGGAACTCCGGTACCCTCCTGGTTCTACAAGGCACGAGTGCGAGCTTTGAACTCTGGTACCCTCCTGGTTCTACAAGGCACAATGAGAGCTTGGAACTCTGGTACCCTCCTGGTTCTACAAGGCACGAGTGAGAGCTTGGAACTCTGGTACCCTCCTGGTTCTACAAGGCACGAGTGAGAGCTTGGAACTACGGTACCCTCCTGGTTCTACAAGGCATGAATGAGAGCTTAGAACTCTGGTACCCTCTGGTTCTACAAGGCACGAATGAGAGCTTAGAACTCTGGTACCCTCCTGGTTCTACAAGGCACGAATGAGAGCTTAGAACTCTGGTACCCTCCTGGTTCTACAAGGCACGAATGAGAGCTTGGAACTTCGGTACCCTTCTGTTGTACAAGGCATGAGTGAGAGCTTGGAACTCTGGTACCCTCCTGGTTCTACAAGGCACGAATGAGAGCTTGGAACTCTGGTATCCTCCTGGTTCTACAAGGCACGAATGAGAGCTTGGAACTCTGGTATCCTCCTGATTCTACAAGGCACGAATGAGAGTTTGGAACTCTGGTACCCTCCTGGTTCTACAAGGCACGAGTGAGAGCTTGGAACTTCGGTATCGTTCTGTTCTACAAGGCAAGAGTGAGAGCTTAGAACTCTGGTACCCTCAAAATCTTAAAGTCTGAAGGACCAGATATCACCGAGGCTAAAACAGCCAGTGTATGTTCTAAGGTGACATAAGACGGCTAGCGGCTATTGTATGATGTGTTGGCTTCAATGGCCATCAAGCCCGTACAATCGAAAAGATGTCTGCTTATGGTCCTATAACTTTCTGGTGGGACAACATGGACCTTAGCCACCAAATCCACTTAAGCACACCCAGCACCATGGTACACCTAGCACTGACAACTGTCACAGTTATGCATTTGCTATCATTGTAAAAGTGACCAATGCCCATTTCTTACAGTCATAGTAATAGCAAATTGGTGTAATGTTTGCAAACCCCATAGCCAGCCCATAATTACAAAAAGTAACATACATTCACAACCACCGAATTCTGCCCTTAAAGGAACGACATTGGTGCATATAGACCAGTGCCCATGACGAAAGAGGTTTCCAATCGTACGTAGGCTGCAATAAGCAACAACATTGGCCAACCATGCAATATTACATTTCCTCTAATGAAATTGTGTTTTGGTAGAAACTGGGATCTTTGTAGATTAATCCATGTGACGGGATTAAGAGCAGTGTGCTAATACCGAACCCTTAGGATGTGCATTCTTCCCTGCTATTGTTGTGAAGGTGAAAGTGCACATTTACAATCCTTGCCATAGATAACAGAATAGCTGGAAGCGCTACGCATGACTGTAACCACAAACCCAAACTATTTTCTTCCGAAGGAAGAAATTGGAGTTTTAGTACAAACTGAGACCATACAAATTAAATTCACTCAGTGACCACAGTCCACTAGAGTGAGGAACAAGCCTGTACACGTTTGCTGGAAGGACTATGCACGACCGTAATAACCAACCCCCCAGCTGGAACCATGTAGGTCAATTCATTCGGTGACAACAGTCAACTAGAGAGAGTTATAAGCTAGGACCATGTAGGTCAATTCACTCGGTGACTAGTCAACTAGAGGGAGTTATAAGCTGGGACCATGTAGGTCAATTCCCTCGGTGACTACAGTCAACTAGAGGGAGTTATAAGCTGGGACCATGTAGGTCAATCCCCTCAGTGACTACAGTCAACAAGAGGGAGTTATAAGCTGGGACCATGTAGGTCAATTCATTCGGTGACTACAGTCAACTAGAGGGAGTTATAAATTCGTGAAAAAAGTGATCACGGGGTGTACAGTTGGTTTATCAGAAACTAATTGTAGGATTTAATCTGCACTTTAGACAAAACGCGCAACAACTCCATGCGGTAGTAAACGTGAATTAGTAACCCTTTACTGGAAAAGGTGCCAACTAAACGATCATAACAACTAGCTGATGTTAGGTTTGTAACTTTTACAACCAGACGATATATATACTGTGTGTGTCCGCAGTTACAGTGTGGAATTTACACAATACATATTCCTAGTTGATTAGTAAAGTTTATATTCTGTGTGTGTCCTTTGTTACAGCGTGAAATTTACACAATTCATATCGTGAGTTGATTAGTAAAGTTTGTAAACTGTGTGTGTCCCCAAACAGTATGGAAATTACACATTTCATATCTCCAGTTGATTAGTAAAGTTAAATACTGTGTGTGTCCCCAGTTACAGTGTGGAATGTTTGAGCTAGTGAGTGATATTTACGCCATTTTCAACAATTATTCAGTTATATCGCAGCAGCAAGGTTTATGACAGGAGGAAAGCCTGCATCACCAATGTGGTTATGTGATGCAGTGAAACCTGCAAGCTTCAGCTGGTACACCTGCGAACCAAAGTGTTCCTAAGTGCAATCTGTTATAATTGAATGTTGAAATGTTTCAAACACAGAGAATGATGTCAAGCCCTCTGTGCGGGATTTGAACCCCAGACCTCTTGGTCCAAAATCCAGCACTCTCACCACTGCGCTATAATTTACACAATTCATATCCCTGTTTGCTAAGTCTGTGTTAATGTCCTCAGTTGGCACTCATTGTTGAATGAGTGAGTGAGTGAGTGCATGCGTGCTTCAGGTAGGGTTTAAAAGGCCATTTATACACAAAATTTTAATCTTTTTCTTGAGGATTTTTTTGTTTGAAAATGTTAAACAGGGGATAATATTAATTTTACCATGTGTTTAATTTAAGTAACTGTATTATTTTCGATACAAAAAAAAATATTAAAAAAATCACATTTAAAAAACGTTCCACGATTTCGTCATTTATTACCTTCCTTTTGTTGTGACGTAATTGAAGACGTCATTAACCAATCAGAATCATTAACTTACAACATGTGTTCTTTGATGAATTTGACTGCGCGTAACATAAGTCTGTATAGTTATATTTTTGTTTAACCCATTATGCTGTGTGGATTCGACCTGACTTTAGAATCTCCACCAAATAAGAGCACTTGAATTCAATTGTTCATGACTGTTACAAAATGTTACAAAAAAGTCACCCTAAACTCCCATGCCTTGGCAATGTGTTCACAACATTGTTCAACACTTTTACACTCCATTACCGTGGCTGCCTGACTTTGGCTATTAAACATGTTTCAGTCAGCGTTTGCATTTTTATTCTATATTGGGGCGAGTTTTTAGCACTGGATCAAAATTATAGGATTCAAAATTATGAACTCTGGATACGATTCGGAAGCCAACAAAGGGAGGCAATCAATGGACCGTTTTCGGCTTTTGACAAACATGTTAAAAGAGACATTTTAAAATTCCAAATAACACAAATTGTGCTTTGTCAGGAAGGAAGTAACTTAGAGACGGTCTCCAAAAATAGGACACAGGTGGGTCATGAAAAAACTACTATTTTTAAGGGAGGGCCATTTAAAAATGTGACAAGCTTATTTATCAGTACATAACTGCGCCACAAAACCGGTCCCTTATTCTCGATAGATTTGTTAAAGCGCTTTAAAACAAATAATGTGTTAGGTATTCGGCTACAAAGGCTTAAATTTTAAATACTAACTTTTAGTATCTTGTCAGCAGATATCTCACTGACAGTAAGTTGGAAGTTGGGCAATATCCGATACTGCGACCCTGACCTGCTGTGCGCGACCCTTCCTATGTTTTGATACGTAACATTACTTGCCAGCGTGTTTGTGGTCCCTGTCAACGTGCCAATGTATAAAGCAGAGTTACTTCCCTTGCATTATCTTTGTTAATTTTCTCCACTTCCTAATTTCTCATTAGCCTGTCATGGACAAACTAAAGTGATTTTATACCGCTTCATATAATTTATCGGCTCCAATAAAACATTTGAGATATTCGCGTTCCAACATTACAAAACGTGTAGTGTCCACAAAACATTGCCTAACTTGTACATAATTATATGAAACTTAACCCATACATTAAATTCAGAATTTAATTATATACTTTTATTTATTCGGGTGTTTTGACCAAAAAATAAGGGGAAACAATATGTAGGCCTACTACTCAAAAAGGGTCAAACGATATCCCTGCTCGACAGTTAATAAAAATATACAATCAACACAGGCATGAAATTAAAAATATTATATGTAACCGTTTAATGAGTGAGTGAAATAGAGTTTTACATGGCTTTCAGCAATATTTCAGCTATATCGCCATGTGGTGGCACACTGAGTGAGTAGCAAATGAGAAAAAGAGACTGACAGAAAGAAAATCTACAGTAAAAGATCTCCATTTTAGATGGCTTGTACGTCAAGCATGGGGTTACTGGGGTCCTATTTTTTCCAGTGCCCAAGGTGAGTTCCCGGAAACCCCGTGGCCGTTGAGCTAGATGCTACTAGGTAGACATGAAACTGAACAAGTAAAGTTGGTTGGCTAAACTAGTGTTAATTGGTTTTTTTGTTACAACCATGACAACTTCTATGTTGCTGTTACATTTAATTGACATTACCTCTAATATAGTAGTTAACAAAGCAAATAGATTACATTTGAGATAAATGAAATAGTACAGTGCAATATACCTCACTTAGATATAAAAAAAATGATTTGTCTTAGAGTACAGTATGTTTAAGTCGCGCATAAAAGTGGCGAAATAACACTTGTGGTGTTGTTGTTGTTGTTGTTGTTGTTGTTGTCGTCTCCAAAGTTGACAGTCCAACACTGTATTCAGACACTGTCCAATAATAATTTCACTGTTGGATAGGTCAGCTGTATTTCATCCTCCAAGTATTTACATGGCCAGTACCATCACTGACAGATGCTTCAGGTGGCCAACTCAAATCCAAAATAACCCATTCCTGCAAGCCATTTTCTTCATCCACCGTGTTAAAAAGGGGGGGGGGGGGGTAAGGCAAGAT
>JAULCD010265869.1:0-10192 GCA_032361085.1 Calliostoma canaliculatum
GGGGGGGGGGGGGGTGGGGACATGTACTTTTTCTTTAACTGTTTGCTGTTAGGAAATGGTCGGTGTCGCACGTGTCTCAAGAAGGTATTCTCTGAAAGTTGTGCAAGTTGGTCCTGATTAATGGCCTAATCGAGTTAGAATTTGTCTCAATTTAATTGTAATATCTCGCATGCCAGCAATCATTTGGCTGCAAACATATGTGATGCATCTATAACTTTGAATCACTTGGGCTCGGTGTTCAAAAGAGACGGTTTTTAAACTGGCATTAATAAACCGTCGGGTAAATCAATTGCACATGCAATTTAGCATGTACATGCAGCAAGTTGTCGTGTTTTGGTAATGTATTTGGAAAAGAGCTCTAAACCTATCTGAAACATTCTTTTGTATTCATATGGGATGCAGACATTCTGTAGATGACAAAACACTGAAAAGGTTGTCTGTATGTACACTAGGTTTGATGTATTTATACAGAATATTCAGCAGCCATCCCCTGATGCCTGACCCTAATTCCTAGTTTGCATCCTATGTGACTATAATAAAACAAAAATAGAAATGTCAGTTTTGTAACAATTTGATGTGAAATTGTCACACATTTTGTTTAGTTAACATAGTTACAAGATGATAAATTTAGATGATTCTGGGCCTTGCCGTATGACATTTTAACCATCGTTTCTCGTTCTCTCTTCTTAACTATATAAAATGTGTATAAAAAATCTCACCTTTGTGTTCACGTATGCAGATCCTGCTGTGATTATGAAACCCCTGAAAACGAAGCTAAGGGCAAAACCCAACATCATCAGAAGATCTGACATTGGTACAGAGTCTACAATTATTCCATACAGTAATAAACATGCTATCGGGACTGCAGTGGCAAGAAAACCGAACACACTGTGCATCACAATGCTATTTGATTTCTCAAGAAGTCTACAGATGCTTGAATGATGTTGACGCATATCTTCATAGTCAGTTTTTCCAGTTGTAATAGACGTGGATACGCGTTGATTGAATGCAATAAATTCCTTGCTTAAACAGTAACAGAAGCCCAAAAATACTAAAACAGCTATATATGCGACGGAAAATGCAATAATATTTCCAAGTCCAACTACAACTACCTTAACTGTTGCTGACAGATGTTCGAAAGGGAAATAATATCTTTGCAATTTTGAGCCAGGAAAATTTACTATGTAAACAGACAGACCTATGTTAGATAATATTGCCATTGTGGGACTGATAATACAACCTACTGCCAGGACCTTAGTAAACCTGTTTACTTTGAACGCATAACCATACTCCCGATGATATTCCGCGAACGCATCTAGTAAGGCGTCCAGCTTCCAAGTTGTTGCCAAGAAAGTAGTTGTGGCAATGTATGCATTACCAAAGTTTATAAAAAAAAACGAAGTGGTGGATGTAAGGTTCTCCGAAAGTCCTGTTACTGTCCTGAAAATGATTCCAATCCTTATCACATTTGCCCATAAAAGAGACAAAACGAAAACACTGTACAACCACTGAAGTAATCTTGCAATCCCTTTACGTTCTCGAGGTATAAACACTCCACCGATTTGTAATGTTCTTGTCAAAGGTTTGTATAATGATCTTACATTTAAATTGGCGCTCGAGTTTCTTGACCCCTCAAATGTTTCAACTTTAGTCATTTTGACTAACGAATAGTATTCATCCTGTCTAAATGTTTAAACTTCAGTTCTGTACACAGCCGACGCTCGGCAGCTTGGTAATCTGGACAAAATATGCGTGTCGTTTTGTCAGTAAAACTATTTGTCTGTCAGGATTTCCTTTCAGGGAACTCTAACGCGCGTCCAATCGTACACAAGCTTACATCAGTGACCTGAATTCATCCACAATACCAGTGTGTAAGTAATACCATCCTTTTAGCTGTTGGATCAATTATTCCGTTTGTTTGCATTTAGTCATCGTGAAACAGCTCCGTTAGATCACAAACACAGCCAAATCAATAGTATACAATGACGACAATGCAATAAATGGACATTTTGCAAGTGTGTATTAAAATAAAACATTGTTAGATGCATGAGCTTTGAAATTACTAATAGGCATCACAGAACGATTGTTACGCCAAATTAAACTAGCAAGGTTTAAAC
The DNA here is from genome assembly GCA_032361085.1 of Calliostoma canaliculatum. Lineage (NCBI taxonomy): Eukaryota > Metazoa > Mollusca > Gastropoda > Trochida > Calliostomatidae > Calliostoma > Calliostoma canaliculatum. The sequence goes on from JAULCD010265869.1 coordinate 2,118, forward strand.
AAACTTAAAAAGAAAATGCATACTTGTGTTTTCAATAATTAAATATTTCAAAAACGTGTTTTAGGAATATCTTACTAGTGATTTGGTGTGTTGGTCTTCGTTTTTATAGATTTATGATATTCAATAATACAAGATAAAGGCAGCTGTGAAGAGAACTGACTCACTTGGAATTTCTGTTCTGTACATTATGTAACACTCGTGTGGTTTTTGTGTTAACAAAGTTTGATTTCTGTAAAACATATTACTAAAAATAAATCAGTGTGTCTTTTCTAATTATGTTCTAAGTTTAATCTACTGTACTTATTAATAGTTATTTTTTAGCTTCATTAATTTTTTAAATTTCATTATCAATAAGTATGTTAATATTTCAAATAATGTTTACATATGCCAACGTGGTAATAGGTGTTAATTCAAAGTGACTGGTAAACTATTGAAAACATTTGTAAACTTCAGTAAACCTTAGAAACCCTCAAATGGTTTTTGTGTGAATTATGACAAGCAGACTCAAACTTTTTTGGCAGTGTAATATATAGTTAATCACATTATTTTCACTTACAATAGACTAAATCAAAGTCTAAATTGTCTGTCCTTAATTCCTTACCGTGTAAGGACATATCCGGGTCAGGCTTTTAGCCTGACCTGGATATTTCCGTGAGCCGCATAGGCAGATGTGGCAATGTTAAGTGAGACATTGGTTAGGATAGAAAAAACCCTAAAAATTAGCAAAACGTTAACTTCTTTAAAACTATGCCACATGGTAAGGGTTAACTCTAAAACCGTATTCAATCTTTAAAACGTGTCACAAAACCGCTAACGCTAACTTACATCCTTACAAATAATATCATTGAACCAAAAACCTTGGTTTACAAATGCCTAACTTTTTGTAAACTGTGACTTCTCAAAGAAAAACAAGTTTTGGGGGGAATGGATAAGTTTATAACAATTTGTAAATCGAAACTAATTAGTCCACTGAATATATTTTGGGATCGATCCTTTGTTTTAAAAATATATCAATTAAAACGTTTATCTCAGTTTGTATTGGAGTTGACTGTAAACAAATAATAATTTAAGGCAGGATGTAAACATGATTTTAATTCTAATTTTTGGGTGAATCGGTATGTTTATGTGTGATGATAAACGTAAATGAAATGACTTATAATAATAGACAACATTAGACAATTCGGCTCTGTTTACAAACTTTAAAACATTGTGAGAAGTGTTCGTGATTTTTGGAAGTCAACTTCTAGTTTTAACATTAATTATTACAGATTGCAACTTTCTTAATTCTAAACATGACGGTTCTGGGCTTGTCTAGACTAGCCCAGAAACGTCTTGTTTAGAATTAAAGAAGTTGCAATCTATATTGTTCCATGCGATATAACTAAACCAACTTCTGAATGCCTTTAAAAAAAATATTCTAGTTTGTAAATGCACGATGTTTCGGGGCATATTTTGTTTACAAATGTCAAAACGTTGTACTACGTTCAGAATATTTGGATGTCAAATTCAAGTTCTTAAGTTCAAGATGTTTCGGGCATAATCTGGTTACAAATGTCAAGACGTTGTAACATGTGTTCAATATTTCGATGTCAATATTTCGATAAAACAATATTGTTGTCATAACAGCCAAACAGAACCCGATTTTACAACGCCATCTTAACGTTGTGACCTCATAAACATTATAACTGAGCCAATCAATTCGGTTTCTTAGAAAGTAAATTTCATGGAAAAGCACTTTTCGTTACATACAATGCCATTGGCCCAGTGACATGATTTACAAGATGGTAAATTTACATTGTCTCAGTGAAAAGGCACCCAGCAGTAGGGATCCCGCGACAAGTTCTAAAATCAATATCTACATACGTGTTCATTTTCAAGAAGGTGGCGAGTACTAGAACGGGGGATTGTGATGCAAACCATGCACTGTTGTACCCCTCGTAATCGGTATCGAGATTGTGACCTTTTCCTTCGTAACTAATTAGGCGAAACACGTTGCAGTCGATCACTACGTGTTATCGAGAACTCGCTGATACAATTTTTAACACGGCAAAAGTAGGAATGCAAAGCGGAACAAAATAGATTTTCTTCATTTTAAATTCAAACCAAATGAACGTCAGAATAATTTTAAATGTAATGTAAATATGATTTGTAAAATTTCTAGCAAACTTACATCTTTCTGAAAAATTGGCTGTATGTCCAAATATTTTATTTAGTAGTTTAATGTTGGGCAAGGAAGAAGAGCTTGGTATGCAGTTATAAAATGAAAACAAAACAAATAAATAAAAACTCATTTGATAACGCCCTTGCAACACCTAAAAAACAGCCGTTACAAAACAAATGTCACCCGAGTGTCTTCTTATATCAAGTATATCAACACGAGTTGATAAAAGTTTAAAGCTCCTCGGCAAGCCTCGGAGTTTTAAACTTTTATCAACTCGTGCTGATATATTTGATATTTGATTCTCTATTTATTTACTTCAGGTCAACAAGAAAGTAAAATGTTAACAAGGCTACAAGTATACGTTTGTATTGCACAAGCAAATATAAGTGCAACATTGACAAAGTTTATTTTCTAAAGAAACCAATCCATATACTTCATAATACTATTATATTACATACAATTGATGAAATACAAAATCATACAATGAAACTATATATACACTGTGACAAATATACATGTGTATTGTCACTGGTCAATGCTTAAGACAGTATTGGCCACTGTACCCAGTGTATTGAGCTTGTGTTGCATCTTTGTCCAAAAAGGTATGTCAGAGTGTTTGATTTGCCTCGTTTATATTTACCTTCAATGGACTTAACATTAGTGAAAAAGTTTTACATTGATAAGTATTTTGAGAAGATGCACGTACTAAATGTGCACTAAATGTGCGAGCATCTTCACTAAATATTTATCAATGACAAGTTCACAAGTCATGAATACACTTGACTAATATCAGTTAAATAAATACAACATTTGGTCTACACTATTAATTATATGAATAACAATCATGTGCAATATATTTTAAGTAAAATATATCACAATTTAACGTGAAGATTATATGGAACTAAATTGTCTGCAGAGTCAAAACAAATAATACAAGAGGTAAAAGTCATTCGAGTATCACTACGCTTAGAGGTCACTTACAGTCATCTGGTGGATGTTGACAAGAAAACATACACTTAAAAGTACAATAACGTAAACGTCGTTATATTTGGGGTTACACTGTCAGGAAAAGTGAAATTATTTGTCACTTTGTGTAGTTGAGTCCCGTGCTAGATTCTAACCCACACTCTCAGAGACAGGCACAAAATCGCCAGCACTAAGCATGCAAACACTTTAACCATTCAGCCACGGGGAGATTGCTAAAACGAAGACCAGTAACATAATAGTTAAAGTGAAGCTACGCTCAGTATCCCTCTGATAGGTGAAGTCGGCACAGCTCCAATAGCTAATAGCAATTCATTGTATGCCATTTAGACAGTGGCTAGTACAACATATGTTATATTTTGTATTTACATTATCTGATAAAGTGAATAGTCACTTTACGTGGTTAAGTCCCGTGCGAGATTCAAACCCGCAACTTCAGAGTCGGGCACAGTCGCCAGCACTGAACTTCCTAACGGTTTAACCATTCAGAAGGGTACTAGACGTAGCTTCACCTTAACCATTAGTTGCTTGACTTCGTGTTTAGCGAAGTCCAATGGCTGAGTGATTAAAGCGTTAGGATGCTCAGTGCTGGCGACTTGGTGCCTCACTCCGAGAGTGTACACGTGGGTTCAAATTCCGCATTGGACTCAATCACGCAAATAGAAAGAATATTCACTTTTTCAGATAGCGTAATTCCAATATAACATGCGTTGTGTTTGCACTGCCTAAATGGCATACAATTTGTTATAAAATGTATGTAATAAATAAACTATTATATGCTGTTTGTCAAATACTATATATATTTCATCTCATGAAGTCTTAATTTCATATTCTAACCCATTGCTTGGCAACTCATGAAGATATATTTTTAAGGTTGTTATCGATGAAAAATACATCGTATTTGACAAACAGTATAAACTACCCCTGATACACGTAAAGAGGCACAAAAAGTACATTGTATCATGCAACTAAACTGAACTATATTACACCTTGCTTGCATTCAGCAGCACAGCATTAGAGGTACAATACATACATACCTGTGTAATACAATATAAATACAATATATTATTAGTGCTCTTAGGCTTACATTACAACATATATAATGAACATGATGTATGAACTGAATGTGACGACAAAAGATTGCTCTGAAAAGTAAAGATGAATTATTCACGGTGCAATTGTCGTCATGTTGATAGGTATTACAGCACTCTATACAATTTGGTTGACTGGCTTGAACTGTAGAAGCACCACCGCATAGGTGATAAGTGTTCCAACAATCTGAAACATTTAGTTGTTACTTTTACATTTTTTCAAGTATTTTATTTTAAAAGGGGGCGACATTGTTAAAAAGATAACTAATTGTAAAACAGGAGGCAATGTAAAACGTGAATGGCAGATATACTTAAAAGTTATTCTGTTATTAGTAAAAATACAAGTTCCGCTCCACCTTATGTTTGCAACAATTTGGGAAATACATTGTTAAACGATAAAATGTTAACAGAAAACAAAAACCAGAATTTAAAGAAGATTGTATTGGACATCATGAAAAAAAAGTCATCGGTTACATTAAACCTGCGGTTGTCACATTGGTATTTGAAAAACTTTGTGTGTTGACACAAGAAAAACTGTACAGAAATTACTCAGCAGTTTCACATTGGTTTGATGAAATTTCCTTTGGACTCATCAAACCAATGGAAAACTCTGGATATTTTCTGTACTTTTTTCAGTGTGAGTAAATAATAATAAATACAAGGTAAAACGTGTTACAGAAAGGTACCAAGCAGTGTAAAGACATCATGGAACCAGCATCCAGTCGATGTCGTGTGTAGTATTCGTGTGCATTGATTACTGCTTGTACACCGCGTCTCATGTCGTGAGATATTGTCTGCATTGTTTGCTCTCTACTTTATGTTTTGCTGGATTTATTTAATATGTTATACCAGCTGTTTAATGGTATTGGATCCCGACTGCAAGCTCGCTACGATAGAGTTGTTAAGCTTCACAGTAATAAATAAATAAATAAATAAATGGATTTATAAAGCGCCTAATATCCGGCAAACTGTCGCTCATTGCCGCTGTACAGAAGTTTAAATTAGAGTCAATTGGAAAAACACAGAGTGTTTGCTCTGTAAGGTCGGGAATGACTCTTCTTAAATGATTTGCTTCAAAATGCGTTACCACGATGGATACGAATATGGCACTGTTTGTTGCTGTTTGCTACTTGTTCACGGTCACCAAAGCAACTTTGCATCCAAATGCTATGCATCACCATATCATTTTGATATCCGCGTAACACACACACACACATGGTATGCCTTGGCACGACTCCTAATCATCAGGGGCCCGTTTTACAAAGACGTCATAACTTTACGATGTCTTAAACCATATCACTGGCTTAATAGATTTGGTCTACAAATGATAAAATGGTTGTAAACTGTATACTTTCCAAAGAAAAACAAGTTTTTCTCTGGAAAGTGCACACTTTTTTGGCATTTGCAGACCATATCCATCAACCCAGTGACATAGTTTAAGACGTCGTAAAGTTATGACGTCTTTGTAAAACGGGCCCCTAAACGATAAGTCGTTTGTTGACACTCCAATAGTTTCTTAATGCGAGTAAACTGGTGAATTAATACCTCTAAATAGCCTTAACAAACTTATATCTTCACGGACAAATGTTGGCTGCGGTCTTCTGAACCTTGTTGCTGTTCTTAATGGTTGAGTTGGGGCAAATTTTATATACCTAGCTGTCGTCCTTAAGCCTTCCATGACATCCTGCCCTTTTCATTCAAATGGTTCTTTGTTGTTCGTCTGTAAATACCCTATTCTTTGCCTTCTTACAATAGTAATTGAAATTGTCATTTTTTCTTTAAATTACAGACAACAAGAGGAAAGTTTGGTTTCGTGTTCCCAAGGATATTCAGAGGCTGTATATGCATTTCAGATTGAAAATTAAACAAATGTTTGTAATACAAATAAAATGTAATTTTATGTTTTATGTCAAGGCAAAACAGTATTCTCATATGATTTGTTGGCAATTAACTAATTAAGTTAGATTTATATTTATACAAGGTACTTATATCACTGACAGTTTTTAAATATTGTTTAGTCGTTTACCGTGAGTATTGTTGACGTGTCTATGGTGAACAGGCCACATACACTGAATCCAATTGACGGTCCTGCGAGTCGTGTTATGAACACCGTAATCTGTAAACAGAAACGCGAAAAGACCCTTACCATAAATAAGTTCAATATAAAAAAAACCCAACTTTATTGCTCTGAATGCGACGTTTTAATGTTAATACTAACAACATTTCTAGAAGTTGGTGTGATTAACAATCGCACAAAGACCAATTTGCACAAAATCGCAATAACGAAGTTGATGTCTATAGAATACCCTGGTGGTTCAATAAAAACAACGTTTTCAAGCAAGCATTAATTACTACAAAACAACAATAAAATTATGTATTTTCTGTTTTTCTCAGAAATTATACATAATGACTAATAAGTAGAGTGAAAATTGTATACAACAGTACAAAATTTGTGACACCAATAGAAATTTTTGCCATACATAAGCTCTATATACATTGTTTTTTTATTGCAACCAATGCGACGTTTTCATGTTAATACTAACAGCGTTTAAGCAAGCATCACTTGCTACTCAAAGCAAATTAAATACAGTTAGATATTTTTGAATTTTCTTAGAGTTTATATTTGATGACTAAGGGGCAGGCAATAAAAAATCAGGTCAAGCCAAATCCCGCAGGTGTCACTACATCACAAAGCCACAATAGTGATGTAGTTTTTGTTCCTGCAGTAAATAACCGGTCTCCGTGGTGTAGTGATTAGAGCATCTGCTCCGAAAACGAAGTGTGGGGTAGGTTTAATTCCCGATCACGTTGGAAAAAAAGACGTTTAAAAAATGCATTCTTGCGATAATTTTTCACTCAGAGTTAGTATACTGTGTTTGAGTGGGATGTTCATGTAAACTACGAAATGATGTCTCCGTAAGCTACCACCTTAAAAACCGGTGAAATACTCGATCTGGTACAAACAGACACATAAACATGTATATTCAAAAAACCCTGCATCACTCTCAGCATCGAAGAACGGTTCTACAGGGCTATGAGGATATGATGCAATGGTTGCATCAGCCTTGGTTCGTCTGTACCAGCAAAGACTCGCGCGTTTCACAGAGCCACCCTAGGTGTTTCCTACTGTAAAAGTTGCAGCCGCTATATAATTTTTTAAACAATGAAAACTCACTTACTGACTCATGGAGTAGTACTCACCAGGCACACAGTTTTATTAAACTTATCAAAGTCAATAAGTATAAAGGTAAGAATATAAAAAAAACCCAGATGTTATCCATGTCTTTAGTTTTAGTTGCAAACTAAATTAGTGTATCTGTTTTAAAATACTATTATTTTATTTTCAGCTAAACACAACATTGTGCATGCATGTGTTCTACAGTAGATAATAACATCAATTGTGTCGATATATTTTTAGAGGATGTTGATTGATCTTTGTTCCACAGTTTTATAACAAAACATTGCTTCCTATAACATAGACAAACTCGTTTCATCATTGTTAACATAATACCAGGCGTTACACTTACAATTTGTATTGTTTTTGATGACAGGTCTGCAAGTCTACACATCATCATGTCCTCAAGACAGTCATGAGCCTGAACAACAGATGAAAGAGAAAGTAAATCTTTATAGTAATGCCGCAGATCATCACACTGAGCTATCATAATTATGTTATTGGACATCTATTAACCGAAATAAAGATGTTGTGAAGTTTTCTACATACAATATATTGATTATACGACTGAAGAGCTTAAGTAAACCTGAGATTGATTTATTTGAAAAAACACAACCATGTGCCTTGTTTTGTTCATTGGCAAAGTTACAGCAACAGTATGGTT
>JAULCD010265980.1:0-10191 GCA_032361085.1 Calliostoma canaliculatum
CCTACTAATGCAGGCTGTTAAAAACCTATCCTGTGGTAATTGTTTAAAAGAGCTCCTACATGAGCTCTTTTAAACAATTACCACAGGATAGGTTTCAATCAACACAAAGTTTCAATGATACTGAACTGGTTAAACACTTTAAGAGTTAAATAACAGTAACGTATCCTACAGCAGCCATTTTTGATCAATCACCTTGTCTGGAGGATGGGAGCAAGAGTCAATGATCCGACATCTTTAAATGTCTCTTGAAAAGGAGATGCAAGTGATACATGAGATTACAGCTTGCGAATTTATTAAAACTGTACTGACACTTGTGGAATACTACACGATCAAATAATTATACGATCTTGATTTATCACCCACTGTGTAGCTGACAATCTTTATCAAAGGAAAGAGCATGTTTGAAGCAAAAATAGTAGGATGTGGAAACGTTTTGTGTCTTGAATTTGGTTTGGGGAAGATGGTGTTTTATTGGCATTAATATAAAAACGTGGGCGCTCTTTCACGTCAACATTGGTATCATATGTTTCCAAAGTGTGTTTTATATAATTATTAAGAAACAGTCCAGGTTGATCGTGAAACACATGTTTTTTACAAATCTCATGTAAATATAAATACAATGTAAGGCCATATTTAAAGTACGATGTAAAGTAAAAAAAATGTGTAAACAATTTTTCAGCAAATGTCCATTAGTTTGATGAGATTTCCTACGGAAATCTCATCAAACAAATGGAAATCCGCTAAATAATGTCTGTGCATTTTTTTCATGGTATATAGTTAAACAACAATCAGTCCAATAGTAAAGTGAGTTACGGTGAGATGTTTATTTAGGGTATAAGTTAAAGTGCAACCTGAAGTACACTGTTATTTGCAAACAAAAGGTGAATATACTGTACATTGTGCCCTGTGGGTTACATTACATTGTAAGCTACGCTGTAAAGTACACACGTACTTTTTGCCGAATAGTTCTGCTACCGGTGCAGTATACATACCAACCCAGTGCCGACACCATCAATATGAAAAGAGCATGACTAAGGTACAACATTAGGTGTTTACAAAATGACCTGCTTAACTGTTTTACCCACCGTACAAACATGATGACACTCAAATCAATGTGTATTGATAAAAATAACTATTCGTTTAACACTTTAATCTGACAACTGGGGTCACATTCACAAAGTGGTCGTAAATTTACGACGTCTTAAACCATGTCACTTGGCTTATGGTTTACGTTTACAAATGCTAAATATTGTTGCGAACGGTGCGCTTGTGAAAGAATTTTTAAAAATACTATTTGGAAAGAGCACATATTATACCGACTTTTGTCATATGTAAGCCCAACCAGTGGGCACACTGATATGGTTTAAGACGTCGTAAATTTATGACGACTTTGTAAAAGGGCACCCAGGGAATTCAAACATGTCAGTGACGCCATACTTCCTACGTCATCTGACAAAACAACATTGGTAAACAGCGGGATTTGCTTTTGTTAACGTAACATGATTCCTTGTGCCATTAATTTTATGTGATCATAGGATGACTCGGTCATATGGGATTCACCGTCTCAACGGGCAAAAGTTCTAAACAGCTGCAAAAAGATAATCTGTACCTGTGACGCTGAAATATAATTACTTTACCAGTCAGTTGTAGGCCTAAAACCTTTCTTCTAAATTGCATATATAACTAGAATTTAAAATTGATGTCAATTTTATTGAAAGGTTTGTCAAGTTTTGTACGTGCTGAGGTCAAATCTTTAAAATAAAAATTAAACTGTCATTTACAAATGATTGCTTGGTAAGGGATGAATGAAGGTTGTGGCGTTGCATTTGGGGCATAAGCACGCAAGGGAAATCTCAAACAGAGATAGAAAGTTATTTAATTTGATTTCTAAATTTTTGTTTCTGATCAATAGCGTAAACATTACAACTCATAAAACAGAATGTATTATTTAAAAATATCAGATTACCGGACTGTAGAATTTTAACAGGGAAAACATTTAAGTTTTATGTCAACCCAGAGCTGTATTCACTCCAACACCATCACTACAATAAAACCCCGTGGTTTAAACCTTCAACAATTCATTTCAGTAACTTTTATCTTTAACCTTGTGCTGTTAAATGTCTTCTCTGCATAATAGAAACCTTTTCTAATGGATAAAAAACTTCTTCATAAGGTTATGTAGCAACGTTTCAATGTAATGAAACGTTGCCTCACAACGCAATAAAGAAATTGTCAGCTGCAAAGACATTTTGTCCTCAACATCGCCCACAAACTTCCCAAATGTCAATCAAGTATTTTCTCGATCATGTTGTAATTTGTTTGTTTTTGCCCTAAGTGGCTTTCACCAGCCTACTCAGATTGGACTTTAGACACATTAATCAAAACATGAGGCCACTAGCGGTCCAAGTGTTAAAATAATTCCTCCTAAAAATCGCTTTTTCCCGTTAACCATTAAAGCACTGAAACGCTTCAAATAGGACTAAAAGCTGTGACCATTTTGCGTTATCAGAGTCTCAACACATTCCGGTAGCTCTTAAACCTGTGACTGCCTTGCGCTGCAGAACATATATCCCGTGATAATTTGTTTAAAAGAGGGCCATCGGGAGCTCTTGTAAACAAATCCCCACAGGATATATTTGTACAGCTTTTTTAGTACTATTACACCCTGATATAACAAAGACATTCACAATTTCGTACATATCTCTGAATACACTAAACTTAAAAATCTTTTGCGATTTTAAATTCTGAATTTGTGTTACAAATACATAACTATTAAAAATGCAAGTGGTTTTCTTAATGTTTTTGTGAATATTAAACATGTTAAAATTTATAGAGTAATGTACATGATGTCAAAATAGGATTCAAAAGTGTTAAATTAATATGGGCTTGTACGTCATGTAACTTGTCATGTTATTTATTAGTTTATTACATGTGAGGTTTATTTTAGCAGATGTTATCACGAATTATATGTATCTTGGGTGAAACATAGCCAAATTACATCTAACTATAGTTAATATATTCACATGTATACTCTTAAACTCATAAAGCAAACTGTGTTAATAACCTAATTAACCTGGATAAATAAACTACTTTTTACACGATTCTGTGATTTGTATAATCAGTCTTTCGGTTCACGTTCTTAATTGTAGGAAAATGCAATATTCCTGTCATATTCATCAAGCGTTTTATGTAGTCACGGTAATATTTCAATATGGTGGCAGAGTGTTTAAGCTACAAGGAAAAGTGTTATTTCATGTGGGCGCTCAGTTTCGTAATCTTGTCACGTCAGATCTTATAACAAATTATGTTTGCACTAATCGTGATATGATTTAGTAATTATATCAGGTGTAACGAGTTATTTGTTTAATATTTAACGAATTTTTAGCATAATGGGAATGAACTTGTGTTGATGAAGGAAGCTCTGTTATTAGTCTTATGAATTAGGTTGAGCACGTGCCAGGAACACTGCCGTTGGTACTATAGGTATTTTAGCAGCTATTTCCTGGACGTTGTAAGCCAGACGTCTATATTTAGTGGGTGTCGTTATAGCTGATGAGTATTCAACATCTGGGTGTAATGAAGATGCTGCCAAACCTTGCAGTATGTTCCTGTGTAAACTATAGGGAAATTATGTGGTTTCTTTTAACCCTCTTAGCGCTCACTGGAAAGATGCATATAATTTATTCAGCGGATTCCATTGGTTGGATGAGATTTCCTGTGGAAATCTTATCCAACCAATGGAAATTCGCTAAATAAGTTATATACATTTTTCTCCCATTGATTCATGCTAATGATGCTTCGCCTGTAAATCGCGGCCATTATATATCCATGATAGAAAATATCAGTAAACCAATGGAAATCCGCTGAATTATTTTTATACATTTTTTTAGTGGCCGAACTGGCTGTAGTCAGACATACTGTTGTGCTATTACAACTCATCCTGTGTTAGACAGTGTGTTAAATTCATCCTGTGTTAGATAGTGTGTGAAAGTCACCCTGTGTTGGATATTGTGTTAAATTCATCCTGTGTTAGATAGTGTGTGAAAGTCACCCTGTGTTGGATATTGTGTTAAACTCATCATATGTTAGATAGTGTGTTAAACTCATCCTGTGTTAAATATTGTGTTAAACTCATATTGTGAAAATTTTGTTTGAAGGTCTACCTTAGGAGTTTTTAACAACAACATATTTATACAGACTCAACCTGTGATAAATAATGTGTTAAAGCTCATCCCGTGGGAATATGTTTAAATGAACTTATTTATGAGCTTTTTATAACAAATTCCCATAGGATAAGTATTAAAGAGCCATTTTGTGTTCTGAAAGCAGATTCCCGTCAAACTGTAGGACAATTGTTAAGTTTTATTGTACGCTCGAAGCTTTTAGACTATAACGAAAATGTGTGCATCGTTACACCTATCTCGTGATTTGTTTAAAATGTTTCTTAAATGACTCTGTGTTAAGAAATTACCACAGTTATTAAATACGTTTGAACAGCTTATGTTTTTCTCACGTTCCTTGAATGGCAAGGGAATATTGTTTAGTTTTACCGTTCCTCGGATGTTGACCTCGGAGATAAAAAAAATGGTTTTAAACAATACAAAAACTATCCTGTTGAATTTTGTTAAAGACAGTTGTTAAAAGAACAGGTTTTAAAGCGCATATTTTTATCAGTACAACATATTAACAAAGAACATGTCTTTACTTTTACAGTACTGAATAGGGTAAAGTAGATTTTCAATATGTTACCACCTTGTGCCGTCAAAAACCTGTCCTGTGGTAATTTGTTTACAAGAGCTCCTTTAGGAGCTCTTGTAAACAAATGCCACAGGACAGGTTTTTAACTGTTTATTTTGGGCGAAATTTTGACAATGAAAATAAAATAAAATGGGCTAAAAACTTTAAGGGTTAAACAGTTTATTTTGGTTGGAGTGTGGTCAGTGAAATAGATAATTATACTACAGGCGCTTTAAGGGTAGTGCTGCGAAATTGACATTAAATGGCATCCCTATTAGTTGACAATGAGACGCCAATGATTTCGAATGAGAAGTAATTTTACAGAACCACCTCAGGATTGAAGATAACACTGCAGAACAACACTTGCGAGGAAGGCTTTCAAATTAAGACAAATTGAAGCAGCACATGTTCAAATAGAAAGACAATGTAGACAGAGACTTTGCAAAATCTTTTCATAAAAAAAAATCGTTTTCTTAAATTACAAACTACATTTGTCCGTTCTGTTAAAAAATTATAAAGTGGGGTTACTCTTCTTGTCAAAACCTCATCATTAGCATTTCTTTTGCAATTATTCCTGTGTCAAAATAAATCGTCTTGACATTAATAACTACAAGTTGAACTCGGCGAAAATTGCTCGCCAAGTTATTCAGATTTAAAGAGCTAGAGCTGCAATAACAAGTTCCCCGTTGCAATTTTATAAAAATAACTGTTCCTGTAATGACACCGAGATCATGATTTTAGTTGCCCAAGTGCCCAAACTGTTGTAAATTGTGAACTGTCCTTTTAAAAAGTTTGATTTTGAAATGTTGAAAATGTAAAATTTGACTTTTCACAGCTAGTGCAATAAAAATAATTATCACACAAGAAGGATATTTAGATTTGCGAGTGTTATTTTAAAGCGTGCTCGATCATGTTCGTCTATTTATTTTTTTGTGAATCAATGCGTACAGGACGATGAAGTTAAGGATTTAATAACAATAAAATATTCATCTGTTAATGTGATGGTACATTGTTTATTTTACTATTACGCAAATTGATTAATTCCAAAAAAGTATCAGCTTTTTCGCACCTTCTCAAAGCTACTCTCAGAGATGTGCGTTTCTCTGTTAGCGCTTTATATGAAACATGTTTGTTCTTTACAAGCTATGCATAATGTATATTTTAGCACGAGGATAAAGTGGTGTCAAGATGACTAACTCTTTAACCCTAGAATGCTGAATCAGGATCTAAAAAAATAAAACTGTGATAACTTTAAAACATATCCTGTGGTAATGTGTTTAAAAGAGCTCCTGAAAGGAGCTCTTTTAAACACATTACCACAGGATATGTTCACTCCAGTATATTGATGTTGGAAACAGACACATAAGACTTTGTTACAAGCAAATGTTAAAGATGGATATGAACAATGAAGGAAGCGAATGTTAGAACAAAAGCGTTAACTGTATATATTTTATTGTTCTCTGTGTGAAGTTGTATCTGATGAAAACACAGTCAATTTGTGGTTTCGTCATGCTTTACTGAGCGCACGATCGTGAGACAAGTGATCATGTTCACAATGACACAAAGATGTGGTCTTTTTAATTATTAATGAAGTATAAGGGGTGTGTCTCCTCCCTGAAAGATCTTAATACAGCACTCTGGAGAAAGTGTGTGAGTTTACACACGAATTCATCCCAGTGTCAAAACGGTTGTAAATTTTTTTTTTAAATTAAAAATACAATGGCCCAAATAATTGTAAAATGAAATTGTGTTAAACAGCATCTCACTCAATGAACCCTAATTTTAGACTAAACGCTTGGGTGGGTGTAATTATAAAAACAAGAAACCAACGCGAAATGATACACATGTTTGTGTACATTGTGACACTGAGGGCGGTTTAAAAATACCGTACTTGTGGTAAACTATACAATTTTAAAAGTAAAACCACATGCTAAACAGTTGTAAACTGAGCACTGTAAAAAGACAAATGCCCAAAATATTGTAAACTTTACACTTTCCAAAGAAAAACAAGTTTTTCTTTGGAAAGTGTAAAGTTTACAATATTTTTTACATTTGTAAACCAATCTCATTTGTTCAGTCGTGATAATGACTGACACGTGCAAAGCATTGTCTGAATGATACAGACACACTGTGAGGTCGTAGGGTATTTTCTCTTACTGTTTTTATACAGTGATCAATATGATAATTTCCATAAAGTCATCAGCGTTTCGCCAGTAGCGGCGGCAACATTGTGTGTGCTTTATGCTTGTGCTAGTGTAATATTAATAAATCAGTATTGATCACCACAAGGAAAGTGTTCTTCCCATTGATTCCCACCTTCTGAGTGGAATCTATAACGGAGCTGAGATGCCCTAAGTAACGTTGCGTAAGAACATTAGACGAAAACAACACCGGCTCTTACGGCTTGTACACAAATACCTCAGTCGACTACACATACTTGTTTGACACATTGACCAGAAGAGGCTTCTAAGAGGGAGAAAATCACATATAATGGATATTTGGTTTGGTCCAATTCTTTTTCTTGAAATTTTCGCGGATCACATGTTGACGGGTAGAATGAGTGAATACTGCATTGTTTGAGATAAGATTGAAACACTGTTTTCCCATGATCATAAAACGCGTTTACGAGGAAAATTCCGCTTAGACTTTGGCACATGTTTTGTCAAGATCTTCTGTGTGTAATACACGCTAAATAAACAAACCGTGCTGTGTTAGGTTACAGTTGTGATTTAGGTACAAATATTTTACCAGATATTGCATACATCTATACTCTTTACTTGTCATGTGTTTGTACTAATTGCTTTTCATACAATGTACACAGATAAATATGTCTACCGTTATTTAAAATAAGTTTTGTTTTGATGTAATATTCATTATTAGTTTTAAAAGTTGTAATAATGATATATGAACAATAAGCGTTTTGTAACAAACACATCTTTCGGGATGCGACTTCGTTCATATTAAACACGGCGTTTCTGGGCTGTTTATTGCCTCTTCGTTACCTGAAGAACTTACAATTCAATTATCTCATGTTATAATTACACCAACTTTAAAATGCCTATAAATAATCTTAACGGTGTCAGTTTTGATTAAAGTCACAAGGTATATATTATATTTCATGTAAGATGTTAGAAAAAAGTAATTCGCATATGTTTTTTATTGTTAATTAGACCGATAATATTAAAAATGTATTTTGTTTCATTTCATTTCCTATATGTTATGACAATATTTGTCATTGAACAGCAAATTGTCAGATGAATATTGTTTTGAAAGGTTATTACTTGAGCAACAATCGTAATTAATAATCAGCCATCTTAAAAACCTTCAACACATCTTACTAAGGTACATGCACCTTTATTTACTCTTAACCCTTACCGTGCGGCATAATTTTGAAGGAATTTTCCTGAGTGGCGTGTTCGGGATTTTTAAGGGTTTCATCTATCTCAATTAGTGCCTGTCTGTTCATGCCGCTCATGAAATATCCGGGTCAGGCTATTAGCGTGACCCGGATATTTCCGTGATACGCGCGGTAAGGTTTAATATTATTTTTGAACATGAATATCCGATTCCTTCATGTTTATGATCAAGATATTTAGTATCAGTGTAGTATTGTCAGTTTATGTCGACAAGCAACTTTCCGTGTTATTAATTTATCAGCAACATACTTGGCGACACTGTCATTCATGTACATGTCACGACCATCGACGTTGCTGTCAGGGACATGAACGTCTTTGTCAATGGCAGTCAGGTAGCTGTCAGCAGTACTTGTTGATGTGTCATCACCGTTCACAGACTGGCGTGCATTTCAATTAGTGCTTGGTCAAAGTAATTGTCGGGTCTGCTTTCGTGAATACAAAACGTGCTAATGTACATGAAGATGGTGGGGTGTTAAATTGTGAAAAGGACTATAAGACGACTTTAACCCCGTGGTGGTGTACACATTCTGAAACGGTTGTAAACGAAGCACTTTCCAAAGAAAAACGGAGTGTTTATTTGGAAAGTGCACCATTTACAGTAATTTAACATTTGGACCAAACTGATGATGAACTATGCTTTTTCCTAAGATAAAACTATTTTTTATTTAAATTTGCCGTTTATGAAAATTTTGTCATTTGTAAACTGAACTTACCAGCCACAATTCAGTAAGTCAGAGTACAAGAGTCAACATGTGTCCGTTTTAATGTGAAAATTACAATGACATTACGCTGTTCTAAACCTATCCTGTAATAATGTGTTTAAAAGAGCTCCTTCCGGAGCTCTTTTAAACACATTATCGCAGGATCGATTTATTAAAGGGCAAGGTAGTCACAGTTAAAGATCCTACTAAAATCAACTTGGCACTCGGAGGATCAACAGTTCAACCAGCAAGGGAAAGTATAACTATGAACATATATTATACAAAGAATAGATAGTTCATTAAATTTCAAAACTGAATTTGAAATTTTGTGAGTTTGTATGAGGGAGTTATCTCCACTTGTCGTTTAAAAGCATTAAACTGGAGGTACCCCCCAAAAAGAATCTCTAAAAGGCATTATTCTTAACAGTAAACCGATAACATCTTACCACTGATCAAGAAAATTAACCCTGGATCTATTAAGTATACAAATGCCACTATTACTGTAAACTGTGTTTTGTCAAGGAAAACAGGATTTCTTTAATGTACACAGTTTACATATGTTTTGGAAACCATCTCCATCTGCTTAATTGAAATGTAAGACCCTTTGGTCTTTCTGGTAAACTTTATTTCTTGAAGACAAATAAAATTTAACATTACTTAGAGTGTATAACATTGGATTGATATAGATCATCTCCATTTTGGTATAGCCCAATACTAATATCCGTCGAAGTGCTCGCTTGTATGTTTCTGCGTCAATAACGCGGGAGAGATAAGTAAGTAGTTTAGTCTGGTTGGTCCCAGTACCACTCTCCTGCTATCATTCTCAATCGGAATTGATAACCTTCATACGTTTCAACTCTTTTATCTCAGATGTTCATTTTTACAAGGCGTGTACTTCTCCAGGTTATGGCTTTTTAGAGATGAAAAAGTCCTTGCTTTGCCAGAAAATAGTGTCAATTTCCTGTTTTGGATTTCAAAGAAGATTCCAAAAGAATTTTACCGATGAGGAATGGTGATGATGTGTTGAAAGATATGTGCAAGATGTTTTCCCATAATTCCAATGTTAAAACAAGCTGCAGCAAAACTAGATTTGTTTGATCACACAAAGGGAAGGTAAAAGTAGCACATAGCTTAACGCCGTTTGAAGAATGTTGTTGTTTCGATGCTCTTAGTTGTGCGTACAATAGAAGGTTACTGGTTTCCAAACATCACATAAACTCAGACTCGCTGGTGTTGCATATTGTTCTCTGAAAATGTTCTGGGGCCCGTTTTACAAAGACGTCATAACTTTACGATGTCCTAAACAATGTCACTGGGTTGGTTGTTAAGTGTGCACT